>CAVNYN010289309.1:0-69144 GCA_963692815.1 Nyctanthes arbor-tristis | reverse complement strand
TGGCAGCCAATGGCTGCCGGAAATGGCAGCCCCTTGGGGTGGAGGGAGCCCCCCCCCCCCAAACACACTTTTTTGAATTTTTTTTTAAATGTTAAAATAATTATTTTGTTCTCATTTTACAAAAATACCCCCAAAATTAACGGAGGAATGGACAGAAACCATCCGAGGGACCTTAGGTGCAATGATTCTGAAAGGTTGAGGGCCCCCAGAAGGAAAATTAAAGGTTGGGGACACTAGCTGTAAATTACCCTAAAATATATTTTAACATCAATCTCATACAAGAATAATTAACAAGAAGAAACATCCGAGAAAAATACAGGAAATTATAGTCAATATTACATTCAATCATAAGTTACCTTCTTCCTTTTGCTGTCTGTGTAAATGGTCTTCCTAAATGGAAGAAACAAAGCAGCATATAGGCAGAGCCGCCTCTGGTCATCCTAAAAACAAAAGAATGTGATACAGAAACTTTACAACCCATTAGAGACAAAAGTACCAGCACGAAGTAATGAGCAATCAGCAATTATATTATCCTCTTAGGATCATTTTCTCTTGAATCTAGCTGCCAAGGAAGACACATGAGGAATATAGAATAACTGATCCAACCAGGAAAGTAAGATGCAGTCAGGCTTGAATTGAAACAATTTACAATTTAGGAAGGCTCTGTACTTATGTAAAAGAAGACACTAAAAGGATTTACGGTTTTGATTTTTTGAGTATGGATTTTGTGAAAGCGATCTTTTTGGCCATACTGAACTTAAGTGGGAACCAATATTTTGCTATACAACATAATGCCAACTGAAATTTTATTCTGGCTGTATAGGGCCAGTGAATTTCTCTATGATCTAAAGAATGCAAGAAAAATTCAAACATAATAAAATTATATGTACAATAACATTCCACCACTCACAGTGAACGAGGAGAGTTCAAGTAACTGCAAAAGCCTCCACGAGGAATCCATGCAAGCAACACAAAGCCTGGTCATTTAATTTAAGAACAAAAAAGTAAGATCTCGACACACATGGCCACCAGAAGCATTCACAAAGATCCATACAACAAATAAAGGGAAATATTGATATTTCAGAACAGCGAAGAAAATGAAAAAGAAAAGGGAGAAGGAACTAGTCAAGCTAAGTGATCGCATGCCAACAAATGCAATGAGACCCGCAAGTATTCACATAATGAACAATGAACCATCATCAGAATTTCTATATTTAGTAGTTCTCTTATTTATTTATTATTTTTTTCTTAATTTTTTTCCTATGTGCGCCTATTTAAGTTTTTCACCAGAGCATTATGATCTGGGGCAACTGCAACAACCTAATTCACCAGCGTCCAGCTAAGATACTAGAAAACAAGCTTGCTGGAATTTTTAACTGCGCAACAGATCAATAAGTGCCTGTTTGATTCAATTTATGGTAATTGATTTATAAAGAGAAATTATAAAGAGGTGAAATGAGTGGTGTAGATTTAATAGAAGTTTGAAATTTGTGGTTATAAATGAATAGTTGTCAAATCAGTGGTAGGTGGGATTATAATGTGTTTTGATAAAGAGGATCAAACAAGGGCTAAATATAAGTGGTTAATCTAGTACAAAGGCACGACGCTCTAGAACAGGAAGCATCCTAAAATGCTGCCATAACATGTAAACAACATAATTAAGCAACAAATTACATAGCACTTCGTCTCAATTATCTGCAATACACCTGAGAAAATAAGTGTTTGGGGTATAAGTTCATGTGTTTTGTATACAAAGATCAACCAAACTGAGCTTCCTAAATGCTATCCCCTAAAATGATTCAGTTATAACTTCACTTGAAAACAAAGCATTACCTTTAAAAAGGAAATATATTCAAAATGAACTATAGACATGATCACATGAAGAACGAAGAAACCTCTCATATCCTTCAGAAGGTCTAGGCTCAGGGTCAGCAGGAAGACTAAAAACAGCCCCAAATAACTGCAGTTCGGAAATGTATGCCATTGCTTCCACAGGATTATTGCCAGATATCATGAGATCAATCTGTACCGCGTGACAAAGAACAAAACTGACATGAAAATACTTCTCCATTCCAGGAAAAGAAAATGACTGGAAATTTTGAGAACATATGATCCACACAACAGTGTGCAAGCATACTTCATGACCAATGCGTTCTCTACTAATTTTATCTGCAATAGCAGCTTGTACATCATTATCTGCAGCAGCCATCTTCAGTTCTTCATCTAGCACAAATCTAAACCTTGCACCTAGAGAACCAAAATCGGGTTAGATTCTGACACCGGAGTTATTTGGTCTATGTTCTAATTTAAATTACGTACTTTAACAAGACTCATATCTCTCACAAAATCACTGGCTAACATAAATTTGTAACATCTATCCATGCCAAGGCATAAGTAAACCTAAGCTATAAAGACCGGTACATAGAAAGCGGAACCGATAATGAAGTACCAAATCGGATGGCGCGAAGAACTCGTAAGGGATCATCCAAAAACGTCTGCTTTGGTGGCAACGGGGTAACTATTTTTCCTGACTTCAAGTCCATAATGCCTGTATTCAGTTATACCCGAATAAAAGAGGGAAAAACCGCGACAAAAACACTTAGATTAGAGAGACGGGGGTAAAAAAGAACCACAAAATAGTAATGCCTCGACTTAAATTCACGGATAATATAAAATATAAGTACCTCTTCCAGTAAAATCTTCAACAGAACTGGTGTTGATATTGTAGAACAAGCTGTTGAATAGCAGTTTCAAAAAGACAGTGAAACAATCAGCCAATTATTTACGTATTAATGATATCAAAATGAATGTATTAATACGTAATATCCTCACATGTGCTTCAAAGGATGCACTACTTAAGTATGATGACACAATGCCAAAGTTAAAAAGCTTATCTTTGCCCCACTATAAAGCTTGCTCTACTGCTGTCAGCAAACTATATATACCAGAGAAAAATTACCTATTGATCGTCAAATCCCTTCGATAAGCATCCTCTTCTGCAGTGCCAAATTTCTCCAAAAGTATTGCAAAATCAAGTATTTTCAGCATTTAAGAAGGTAATAATGTGATAATATTTAGTAAAATAGAAACTCATACAGTAAAATCTTCAATGAATATGCTTCAAAATATTACTGAGGAAGGATACCCACGAATTATGGAAGCAAAAAAGATGAATAGAAAACCTGGATCCTCAGATAAGGAACCACCATTACACATTCCATGTAAAACATGCAATAGGAAAATGCTTAACAGCCACAGTGAGTGACACAAATGGTGACATTTTTAAGTGATGACCAATGATATAAAAAGTGGTGTGATGTTTGAAAAAACAGGATGCTACGAAGTGTGATTGTGTTAAATACTGTGTTCAAAAATTGTGTTCGTGTGGCACAACCCTGTGTAATATTAGCATATATAGGTTAACAGATTTGAATTTTCTTTTTCCTGATAAATTCATGTAACAAACTTTCAGTATACATACCATAGTTGGAATGCGGCTATTTTCACTATAGTCTTCAGATCTTAAGTTGACAAAATCAATCCATACATCAAGAAGACGCATCCTTGCTGTTTCCAAATGTTTTGATTGATCAGGATTGCTAACAAAATGAAACAATGCTATGAATAAACACTTCAAGCTGTGCTCCAAAAATTATATACATTGGCAGACAGAGCTTTCCTATGGAAACAATGACCATAAGTCTATGTAAAAGTAGTATAATGGTGAACTATAAATACTTTCCAGCCGATAGTATAAGAAAATAGAAAAGTTGACGAAGGAGCCAACTGGAGTTAAAATTTAAGCATTTAAACAAACGGTAAAACATTGCAGGAAATTGCATCAGTCCTCAGTAGCTAAGAAGCAGGAGAGTTGATTTGATTGTTTCCGAACTAACTAAATATCAAGAAATTTGCATCAAACCCTCAAAATTAGAGTTTCACAAGGGGGGAATCCAAGATAATCGTATTATCACCTCTCATTAAAAAATATATATTGCCCAATGTACCCATGATGTATACCAAAAATTGACACCAAAGGCTTCCCCAGTAACAGAATTTTGAGCCACATTTATGTAATTCATTGTTGGCAATTACGATACTCAGGAACAAAAATATTACTCCAAAGGAGCATAATTAAAAAAGATGGAAGAAATGGAAAATACCACTGAATGACACCAATACCATGTGTCTCTTCCCCGGTTGACGATAGGTACTCATTTACTTTTTCACAGAACTCCTTTCCTAACATGTTGTCTAGTGCAATGTCAATATCATAACATTCTTTACCCAAAAGCTGCAATAATAATGTGATGAACAACGATAAGCACTTTTAAAAATAAAAGGAAAAAGAACAGAAGGAAACCAGAGAGTTCAGATAAACGTAGAAGCTAAAATTAATTGCAAAACTTGCACATACTCATAGGAGCTAATATCTGTGAGACTATAACAATACGTAAACTAGAAAACCAAAGCAGAGCTCTGAAACTCACGCAAGCAAACTAGAATTCTCACTGACCTTGTCGCGAACCCAGCCGCCGGCGACACGAAGCTGAGTTTGGAGATTGAAGTGGCGGAGAACTTCAAGAAGACGGTCGAATATCTGCTTCTCCTTAGCCGTAAGATCAATTTTGTCCTTGACATGAAGAGACACTGGAGGAGAAGTAGACATTGTTGCTGTCCCAGAAGCAAATTTTGCGAAACTGTAACTACAATAACAACAAATATTCAAGCGGCGTCTTGGAATTTGATTAAAATTGAGTTTGCGAGAAGAAGAAGAGGGAAATTTTAGGGATTGGAATGGGAATTTTAAAGGGTTTAAGATTAGGAACTGAGGGTTTTGGAAAGGGAATAAGCAATGAGTTACTCTGAACAGTTTCATTCTGTTTCTGCTTGTTTTGAGACATTTCTTTAGTTAGAACCATTGAAACCTTTTCGGTTCCAAAAATTATGTTGATCCCAAGTCCTTTTTTTTTTTATCGTTTAGTAATTGATCTCCTACTCCATCCGAAGTGGCAACGGATTTTTCTATAGAAATAAATTCGGTTCTTATTAGAAAATTCACATAGTTATAAAAAAATTAGAAACTATATGTAATGAAAATATATGTGGTTTTTTTATAATATTTTTATAATTAAACGAACTCTTTAACAGAGCCCGCAAGATTGAAAGTGGCAGTGCCATGCACCATGGATGGAAATGGCATGGTGAGATAATTTGTCTCAGAAATTACTATTTTAATTTTTACATATTATATATTGACACGTAAAAAATGCAAAAGGAATTAACAAAGTGTTTGGTAACTCATGGGATTATTTATTTAGGTTATAATTTGTCACACGACATCATTTTATTTGTTTCACTTTTTTAAAAAAGTCAAAAAGTAAAAATTAGGTCGCAATATTTTATTTTTTATAAAAAACAACTAATAAAATGATGTCATGTAACAAATTATAAATCAATTTATAATCTACATAGTTGCCAAACACGTTGTAAGTGGCGGAATCAATGAAATGGTGTTAGCAAATTTGTCTTGCAAATTAACAAAAGTTTAGCTTGAACACATGTATACACGATTGAATACCAAAAGGTCGCCCCACATTTTTTAGGGCATTTCCGAGAGTCAGTCTCAGAAAGCTCTAAATAGCTCAAACTCAAGTTTTTTTTTTTTTAAATTATCTAGGTAGTCCATCACTAAAATTAAATCTAACTTTTCCTTGACCTAAAAGTCTAATTGGTACCAATATTCAGAAATACAAAACAGAACAAATTTTTTAAAGGAAAAAATCAAGCGAATGAACTGACGTGAATTCAACATGGATTTTGAAGTTCCAAATCGTTAATTAGGAGTAGCTCGATCTTCAGAGTTCAAATTGTAAATGGCAATTAAAGATATTATTATAAATGCTTGTGATTTGTGTATTGGGTGAATATCGCTATATTTTAGGTTTGTTTTAAGTTAATTTGAAAAGTAGACTGTCAATTTTTTTTTTAAATTTTTATGACAACCATCTATATGGAAACTAAAAGCAATGTTTTAGGCAATAAGGCTTAGCTCATTTTGTTAGGGGGTTAGATTGATGAGAGAAATTTAGGTACAACAAATGTACGAGGATCTAGGTTCAATTACTCTATATAAGTGTCTTCTATATTTTATTTGTAGAGTGTATTCTCCTTTGCATGGTTTGTATTGTTGATATTTCCCTGTATGGAGTTTGTGTTTGTTAACTTTACGGTGTACTTCATTAGATATATAGCTGTACTCATTTGTACTGCTACAGCGCACAATTGTAATCATATTAAAAAAAAAAGGGAGGAAAAGCTTCGTTTCAGGCTTTCTGCTAAGACCCTCTAATAGTATTCAAATGGACTATTTACATCCTTGACTCACCTCCCCTTCAATTTCTTTGTAATGCTTTGGCGGAAAAGAAAAGAAAATGTTGTTATGAATTAGAGAGAGTAGAATAGAGAAAGTAAAGAGAACAGAGAGAAAATTAAAAAATATTGAGTACATTATTGTGAGAACCAAAAATCCATATTTATAAGTACAAATTCAGGGTTTCGGAGGTACATTAATGTTTTTTTTTTTTTTAAACTTTTAAGAAGCAAAGTAAAATAATGCAAATTAATCTTTTTTTCTCCACGGGAAAAGATCAAGTCCCATTAGAACTCAAATCATTGAGTACATCAGAATGTAAAATCAAAACAAGCCAATATGGGGTATATAATTCAACGCACAAGGATTAGAATAAATAGTGCCATTTTAGCCAACTCGTGCCGTTGGAAGTCCTTCGAACATGCTTCATTGGGAAACAATGGTCTCCCTTCAATAAACCCTTACAAACTTACCGTCACTACATAATAATAATAGTGTAAGTGTAGCTTTTAGTATATTTAAATATGTAGTAATAAGAATGTGTTATTAGTATATTAATGACAAACTATGGTATTGGATGTTATTATAGTTACGAGTGAAAGTATGAAGAAGTGGTAATGATATTTAAGAAGAAAAATATTTTTCTTTATGTAATTCTCTTTATTGTGTTGTATGATATCTAGTTTTTAATTAACTTGAATGCTATATGATTATGGTAGTTAGATTTATTGGTAAAATGAATTGAAAGGAAAAAATGCAAAGAAAATGTCTTAAAATAAGAAGTATTGAGCGGAAAATCCATGTTTAACAAGCTATTTAAAAAAAAAACGAAAAAAAGAAATCAAGTCTTGAGACCTTGAGAATTTCTTGACACGTTTAAGTTCTCTATTTCAAAAAAGCCTCGAGCACAAATATTCTGAAGTGTCAAGACTGTATTCTAACATCATTAGTATTTCAAAGGCCGACCATTGAGCTTAAAGTACAGGATCTTAGCACACGTCTAAACTGATGTATATTTATTTTAAAACAGAGTCTTGACATCTCCATAATCAAGGTCTTGCTACTTCATATTATTTCTTCTAAACTTAACATAAGACTCCGATTCTTGATTTATAAGAACAAAAAAATTCATTGTTGAAAATGATGTCATGTAAATACCAAAACAATTAGAATTAATAAATGAAATGATCAATGACATCAAAAAAATGTGATAGAAAGAAATGTTTAGGAAATTGAAGAAAATTTACTAAATTATGTAATGCAAATTGAGCCTATGTATTAAACAATGGACGGCATGCTGGTCGTGACATCCTATGCCTTTTCCCAATATATATTATATCCATAAAGTGGCACTATTACAGAAAAGTCTAATAGGCGTTGATTATAATCACTAATCACTAATCACCAACGTTCATACTAAAAGGATAGGCATCGGTTGTTTGTCGACGCCTAAACAAGACTATAGGCGTTGTTTCGTGTCAACAACCGACGCCAGATCGGAAGAGCACACGTATTTTTTTTTTAATTTTAATTTAACTATAGCCGTCGGTTGTTGTAAAACAACCGACGTACACCAACCAACGCCAAATTAATTTTTTAAATATAAATTACACCAGATTAAATTCTGCCAATTTTTCTGTGACCCTAAAACAACAAATATATCCACAACTAGCCAAGAGAAAACAACACCAACACCAACAATTCACATACACTTTAAAGCAATTAGCACCAACTTGATATAAATGAATCTATACAAATACTACTACAAAATAAGCTAACGTATAAATAAACAATTGAATTAAAGTAAAACTAACCATTGAATATAAATGAAACTTGTATGAAAATCAATACATACTATATTACTCTATATATATATACAATCCTCTAATCCTCACCGACTTCATAAAAATCTAACTACAATCAATACTTAAGATAAAAAATCACGTACAATTTTGGAGAAAGTACATGGCCCATAATTCTTGAACCTCATATATATTCACTTGAATATATGATCCAGTTTCATATGCCTACAACAAAGAAAAAGAAATATAATTATACTTTGTTAGATCGGTAAATACCATTTTGATTAGATAATTCTTAGTATTCGATAAATATTTATACCGTATCAAGATAATTTTTTGTACCAGCATATATGGTGACTATCTCGTACATGTTTCTCATCACGCAGTAGCCATACTCATGAGATCCAGGTTGCTGAGCGCACTAAATGAATGAGTTTAAAATAAATATTAGTAATTAAATCACTAAAATTTGAAACTTCAATAGTTATTGTAACATGCAGAGGATATTTTTCATCCTTTGATTGTTTTCCACATAAGATTTTTCTTTACTATTTTTCCTAACGCCCACAACGTTTAAAGCGCCCTAAAGTTATAATATATATACACAGATACTTATGTATAAGTTAAACAAGTTAAAATTAGAAAAAAAAGAATATATATAATAGTTACTGATAATTGCTTACACAGTCAATTGTGGCTTGATAAGCATGTTGCGCCTGTTATCCTCCAGAGAGTCAAAGAAATAGACCGTATTACGTGATAGGCATAGCACCAACAGCATCCAGTAGTGTCTAGAATATTTTATAAAAATGTAAATTTGAATATTTAACAACAAATAACTCAAATTAAACCAAGGCAAAACAATAAATGAATAGCTACAATGATTTTACCTCATAAAATACAGTGCTAGAATGTACTTTTTATCTATCATTTCCCCCATCACGTGGAGCATGTACTCATAACACGTCTGTTGAGTTACTCTATAATTAATAGTCCTGATCAACAATGTACAAAGAAAGCCTATATTTTGAATCCTGAATTGCTTGCACAAACGGTGTTGGTACCTGAAATACATTGTGCTAAACATGAAATGTCAAATTAAAAATTATATGATGTACTTAATTATGAGGGAGAAAGTCTTACATTTCCCAAACTTACAAAATAGGTGTGTTTAGCTAGTGCATGTTGAGCAAGTCGGTTATATCAGTGACGGAAACAACAATTTCATGGTCCATTTTGTCGGGGTAGAGAAACACATCTCTACCGTTCGGCACCTCAAAAAAATCCGTAGAGAGGGGAAGTTTAAAGTCAAATCATGTAACTTTTTGAGGTTGGGAGTCAGAGAAACCAATGTTGCATCGTCAATGAGATTGGGTCGAGCTGAAGAAACTTCAAAACTCACGGGCTGTTTGCCTTTTCCCTTGGATGCTATTTGCTCAGGTAACGGTTCCTGTAGTGAAAATTTGTTTGCCATCAATATTAATTATGAATCCAAAATCCAGAAAAACTTATTCTGTATGTTCAATTAATTACCTCGCCTAATATCACTAAATGTGCGGGCCACTAAGAATAACCGCCTTCACCTACATCCACCAACTGCTGGCCGAATGAATTTGACATTGGAAGAAGATAATTGCTCGCATCTTCATCTACATTGTCAATTAAGACTTTGTAATGACCGGTCAATAACTGTACACTATGCACCATCGTAGTAGCTTCAAAAGGGTAAATCATACCCAACGCCACAATTCTAGTAACGTCGTCGCAATTAAGGGCGAGGCGACATGGGGTCGGCTTCTTTAGATATTTAATACAAATGAACAAATTAACGTTAGCTATAAGTATTTGAATGAATTCAATGCATTCAAAATCATTGCAACGAAACACTATGAATGCCTGAATGTCAAGATTTGACGGGGGATCAGCTGACTGACGGTTACCACGAGTCGTTGGTCTGACTAAAGGACCCACTGCAGTAAGGTATTTCTACGTTGTGAACTTGCGAGGGAGCTTCCATGCCATAGCGTTGGAAGACAGAGGCCATCTGCTCATATTGAACTGAGCTTGTATCTGGGTCATGGTCTCTTTTCTTACCCTCTTCTTTCGATACAGGTGGTCAAATGGAAGAAAGATCCGATGACTCGTGAAGACCTTTTTCTTGCAATTAGTCAACTAAAGATCAATCGTCACATCTTCACAAATGGGGCACGCTTTGGCTTCTTTGGTAGTATAACCTGACAAGTTACCATATGCTGGAAAGTCATTTATAGTACAAAAAAATTACACATAGTGTGAAATGTGATCGGCTATGTGAATCGAACACCAACACACCTTCGTTTCACAACAACTTCAAATCATCAATGAGAAGCGCGAAGTACACATCTATATCATTTACTGACTGTTTAGGCCCCGAAATCAACAACGACAACATTATGTACTTCCACTTCATACACAACCAAGGAGAAAGATTGTAACACACCAAAAGAATCGGCCAAGTTCTATGTCGACTACTCATAATATCATGCGGGTTCATTCTATCTATGCATCGTCCAGACCTAAGATTCCTATATTCGCCACCGAATTCAGGAAATATCCTATTTATATTTCTCTACTGAGGAGAATCGGCTGGGTGTCTGAGTTTTCTATCTTCTTTCCTCTCATCAGCATGCTATCGCATTTTCTTTGCATCGTTTGTATTTGAGAACAAACATTTGAATCTAGGTATTAGTGGCAAATACTATAACACCTTTTTTCGGAGGGCCTTTCTTCTCCGCACGTTTATCGTGGCTGTCCTTTCTCTTATACCGTGACGCCCCACACTTTGGGCACACATGCAAGTCCTCATACTCATACCGATATAAGACACAATCATTTGGACATGCGTGTATCTGTGCAATCTCTATACCCAATGGGTACAACAATTTCTTTGCCCTATAGGTCGAGTTAGGAAGTTCATTATCCTCTAGAAGCATGTCTTTTAGAAGTTCCAACAACCCTGTGAAACTCTTGTCACTCCACATATTCTTTGATTTCAAATTATACAATTTAAATACAACAAACAACTTTGTAAACTTATTACATGCAAGAAACATAGGCTTTTCGAAATTGAGGAACAAGCCGTCAAAAATGTTTCAGAGCCTCAGTGAAATCATCTTCTATATCAAGCATCATTTCATCAATCTGGTCGTTCTGGACATCATCATTATCTTCTCTGGCCATATTTATTTCATCACTTATGTTTACTGTGTTCTCCTCCTGAGCATCCTCATTGACACCATTACTAGTTATACAAAGTAAATCCTCACCATGCCAAAACCACCGCGTATAACCTTCATTAAAACCACGCCTAATCAAATGGTGCTTTACTTCCATATAGCTACGATACTTTTGCAAATTCTTACAATCGCGGCAGGGACATATTATCAGTTCTTTCTGTTTCCTTTTTCTATTATCCTCGACAAATTTTATAAATATTTCAACTCCTTCCAACAATTCTAGTGTGGTATATCTCCCATACATCCAACTCCGATCTATATATATCTCACGACATATGTCAATATATTGAAAGCTGGTAATTTTTTTTGTACTTATCGAATACATTGACACGTTATTTGATTTTGTTAATTCATTTGACCAACAATACTTGTTAATTACATATTCATTCTCATCTCACACTTAATCAAATTGCTTTTCATTATTTCATTAATATAAAAATTTATTTGTTCATCAGTATTTTGTTAATTATACATATTCATTTGCGCCACAAATTTAATCACGGAGTAATTATGTTATTTAATTTTAATTTTTTAATTTGTCTACCAAAACTTCTCAGCACATTTACAATATTGAAATTTAATCAAATAACTATTACATTAGTATTTGCCCTCCTTAAAGTATTACGGGTCATGACACAATCTTTCTACGCAACTCTATTGACATCATAAATTTAATCAAATAATTTTTAAATAATTTGATTCATTTTCTTTATTTAAATTTCAACACTTACTAATTACTTATGTATTCTCATTACCATTTTAGTTCGAAGCAATAATATTAATTTATGTATAAAACACTACTAAACAATATATACACCTATATCAATCTTTACGAAATTTAACAAAAATCCTAAAAATCATAATTTCTAAATTCAAAATAAATATTTCTTCGCACAATAAAACCAATTTTCTCATTACAATGTATATTTAACAAAAATATACACTTATATAACAATCTATAACTAAAAATATATTTAACAAAATATCATAATTAACAAATTAACAAAAAATCATATATAACAAAAAATATATTTAACAAAAAAATTATAATTTCACAAATTAACAAAAAATCATATATAACAAAAAATATATTTAACAAAAAAATTATAATTTCACAAATTAACAAAAAATCATATTTAACAACGTATACGTATATACCCATCTTTATCAAATTTCACAAAAACCCTAAAAATCATAATTTCTAAATCCAAAATAAATATCTCATTATACATAAAAACCAATAATCTCATTCTAAACTAACCCAAAAAATGGAGAAAAAATTATACATTGAAAATTCTTTGAAAATGTGGAAGAAAAAAATACAATGCACCAACGCAGCCGTCCACCACCGTCGTCTGCCGTCGGTGGCCTTCTACTACCAAGAGTTAAATGGCAATGAAATTAATACCAAAAAAATATTGAGAGATGGAAAATCAAGTGAAATTACCGAGATGAAAGGCCGAATGCACTTCGCCAGCCATCTTACCGCCATCGTCGTCGCTCGCCGGATTACTTGGATGGAGATCTAAGGATTTTGGAGTTGAAATATGGGGAACTAATTTCGCAATGTGACTCAAGGCTGAAAACGAGCCTCGCTTTAATCTTGAAATGGATTCTAAGGACTGAAATTAGGTTTCGGCACGATTGGAGTTCAAAACCAGATTTTCAACAGAAACTTCAAATGAGGTTTCGCGAATCTGGGTAGCTGATATAAAAGAAAAGAGCGTCGGTCCCATTATGTATTAAGGGACGTCGGTCCCTTACTGGGACCGATGCCTAAGTTGTTAAGAGGTGTCGGTTGCCAGCCCTTCTACTAATAAACTAGGGGCGTCGGTTCTTAGCTAAGGACCAACACCTATGATAGAAGCGTTTATTTTGATTTTGTCACCGCATATTGTTTATACATCGTTTTTCCCAAAAATCAACGCGTATTTCTAATTTTTATGTGGAATTCTTTAGTAATGTGGGAGGTTCGTAAAGAAGCAATCTGTAACTGCATCTCTGAATCCTCTAATTAAATAATTAAAGTGTGCATGTTCTCCTTTTTTGTTTGACGTATACAATAGATCATTGTAATCATCGATGACACACTGTGGCAAAGATGATCTGATACGACCAAAAACCCCTAATAATTAATTCGGTCAAAGAGGAGTTGAAATTCATCATAATTGGAGTCTCGAGGGCCAAACCAGAAGAAAACAGCAAAGTTGAAGACCTGGTGTGCAAAATAAAAATGAAAATAAAAATAAAAGCGGTGTCAGTACTACGCGGCCAAATGGCCTTCTCTCGCAGCCGCAAGCTCTAGCCAAAACCAGATAGTAGGGCGCACATATTGCACAAATGGCTGCATGGCTCGTTTGGTTAATTTTTTTTCTAAATAGTGCAAAGTCGTTTGGGCCGGGCTGAATGAAGGCCAATTTGTTGGGTTCGTTGATTTTAATGATTTCTCGTGCCTTTTTTCGTTTTTTTATTTTTAATTTTCATATTTTGTTTATCTCCTAATTTGTTTTCTTGGTTACCTATTATGCCTACGATTATTTGGCACCTATCAAAAGACATTTCATGTAATTTTTGAAGAACTTTTTTATTTGAAGAATAATATAGAACCTAATCTTTTTACTCTGCAAAATTTCTTGTGAGAATTTATTAATTCTCGTTTTTAAATCATTCTACTTTTCAAGAATTATCTTTTGAATTCTTGTTTTGTGTTATTAAATTCATGGTTCGTTGATTTATTCACGACTCTAAATTAATTAGATCGGAAGACTTTAAAAATCGAATTGGCTTTGTTGGAGTGAATTGCATTGTTCCTGTGCTTGGATAAAAATACGTGCTTTCGTGATAGTATCATAAGAGATAATGAAGATAGCACAGAAGGTCCCATGATTCTTCCCTCCTAACTATATTCTAGGTATCCATAGAAGCCAGCGAGCCTAGATATTCGCTTTCATTGTCACACACTTCTAAAGCAATGTGGTTGTTAGAGTAAGTAATCACAAGACACTCATTTTTATTTTTCCATAAGAAGGCTAATCCCCGCTTCTAGCTACCTTCTCGATCAACAGATAGAGCACTATCAAATCTAGTCTTAACTCGAATGGCTTCACTTTTATTAAAATAAGCTAAAGTTTTTGATCAAAATATTAAATGAGGAGACTTTACAATCTCACATAAAGCAACTACTGCATGAGGTTGCCAAGCCATCAGCAGTTCCAACTTAAGCATTTCATTCTTCCCGGTAGGTCTGGGTTATAGGTCCTTCAGATATTGAGTTTTTTGGCTTAGCTTAATGATCTTTAATTGGGTCCACGGTCATCAATTGGTCTCAGTTCTCCTCCTTACTCAGGCGACGTCTTCGTTTCCCATCCTCAATCAGTTCCAGGGATGTTCTGAGGTTTTTAGAGGCGCTAAATAAATTTTAAATTAAAATTGTGTAGGTCTTGAGCTAAAACTTATATTGAAAAAATTTATTTGTAGAATCTATGTATAATTAAGAGACTTAAGTCTCTGGCACCGTTTTTTCGCTCTTTTTTTGGTTGCATAAGTGTGGGTAATTTTATAATTTGACATATTTGTTTAGGGATTAATTGGTAATGTTGCTGCATAAGCGAGGTTAATGTCTGGGTTAACTGGGAAAGGTGGGCGTTTAATCGGTCGGGCGTCATTTCTCTCATCTAGATGTCCGATTTCTTCTTCCTCTTCTTTCCTTGCTAATGGCGAATTATTCTTATCCTTACCTTGCTTCAAATTGGAAAATACGTGATTTCCAAGATTTATGTCGATTATATTTTCATCAATTGCAGTCTTTCTGGTCACGTTAGGGCTTTTGAATTAAGGTAAGTAGTTTGAATCTTTGATAAAACTTTTGGATATATGCAGTGTTACAAAATGTATAAAAAATTTTCCTCCGTAATTATCATCATATTGTGTTTATCCTGATCTCAATTGATTCACTGTCATGATGGAGATCATCTTGGACGATTATTATTCAATTATCACTACATCGGTATTGGCCGAGATGCATTGACGGATCTAATAATGAAGGTAAGATCTTGATATTTTGACGGGATTTTGTTTCTTCCCTTTGCTCAAGATCAATGGGTTTTGGGCTGTCAAAATTTTTTAGTCGAAATGTCTTGATGTTTTTGATGGGTTTTTGTTTCTTCCTTTTGTTCAGGATCAATAGGTTTTGGGCTGTCGAAATTGTTTAGTCAAAATATCTTGATGCTTTTGACGGGTTTTGTTTTCTTCTTTTTGTTCAAGATTGACACGTTTTGGGCTATTGAAATTGTTTAGCTAAAATGGGGGGTTGCAGAAGTGAAAGCACAAAAGCTAATACATTTAGACATGCTGTTAAAGGTTGAACCCAAAAAAGAGAGTATAAGATAATTGATTCTTTTGTGGTTTCTTATTGGAATTTTTTGGTGGTAGCATACTGTTTAACAATTTATGGTTTGTTATTGATTCATTTATTCCTTTTGTCGATTCAACAGCTTCCTACCTGCAAATACCAAAGATAGTTTTATGTAAGGATTCATTTTCCCCCTTCTGTCTATGTTTCTTGACCAGGTTGATGACTGTTTGCTTCCTAATTGTGGTGAATCAGAGGAACCAAAGTTTGGTAAGGATAATGATCCTTGAAAATCAAATTTTATTGACCTTTTTGGCGACTTGAATCATGACCCGTTGGAACCTTTTTGGCACTGTTTCAGGCTCTATCTCCCCAACTGAAGTCATTGCCATGAAGAGATGCCAAGATGGATCTAGGAGCTGATCTAAATCTGGTTTTATTGACGGATGATAGTGTGAGTATTTATTCTTATTTTTTATTTTTTGGCTGTTCTAGTGAGACTATTTAAGAGTTTTTTTTCGATGTTCCTAGTTTTATGGTTTAAAGAAATTTTACTTGGGGTGAGATTCTTTTAACCTTAATTTCTTGGGATTTTTGGCTACTGTTTTTGGTTTATGAACAGTGATGATGATTCATAATTGTACTCTCATTAGATTTGTACGTAAAGTTGCTTAACATTGATTATTAATGTTTTATGAATGGCTAATTATTAATGATTTACAAATGTTTTCTGGTATGTTGGAATTCAAAGTAGGAATGAGAGAAAAGAGAAATTAGTGCAAGGGATCAAGCAAAAATGGAACATGCAAGTCGTTCACAGAAGAGGGTACATTACAATGGAAAGTTACACAAGGTGACATGCCACCTTTTCAGTTTGTTCAAATCTGGTTTTTTTTTTTTTTTTTTTTTTCACTTTTGTATTTGATTAATTATTTATTGCCCTTAATTTGGTTGGATTAGAAATGGGCATCTGGAAGGAAAACTTTGGTTCTTTTTTCAACATTTAATAAGTCATTGCAACTTTTCCATTGGCATTGCTATAAAGCTAATCAAACTTATCTATTGTTGACAACTTAACACATTGGGTCTCCTTCCAACTCACATATTAGATTAGATTTCATCCTTGCCTCCTGAGGTTCGACAGCCATGTTATCACCATTGTTGGAATTTATTTCAATTGCTCTATAAGAACTACGTTTTGATTTAGAAGGATGATAATATAAGGTTCTAAGTTTATTTATCAGCTAGATGTACAACATGGTATTAGTAAGCTGTGTTTGAATGGGCATATATGAAATTTATGCTTTTGAGCTCATAGCCGACTTATGTGTCTATATATTTCTATTCATACTTCTAAAAATGATTTTTAATAGTCATTTATTTGTAATTGTGAGTCCCCTATTCTCCTTTTTCTTTCATTGATGATACCATTAATACAAACACGAAAGAGGGCTTTTACCCTTTGTAGTTTAGCTTTCTCTTTTCCATTGAGAATAATTGAGAGACGTTGCTTAACTTTTCTACAATGAAATGTTAGATTCTAAAATTTGTAATTACGATAATTAGTAACGAAAATATTCACTTTTAATTGTAATAGATTAGAATTAGAATAGTGGTACTGGCTTTCTGCACTTCAAAGTTGATTTCATGAAATTGCTTATTGCTGTTCGTTAAAGTGCTTAAAAACTATCTGGACAGTTTGAATGCTCGATTGAAAAAATATAAATTCATATGCTATCTTTATCATCAAAAGATTTAAGATAAAATATTCAAGGTGATATTGGTTAAAGTTTTGATTCTATCAAAGGGAATCAACTTTATTCTCAGAGAAGAGGGATTTGGATTAGTTAACGGAATCTGCAAAGGGAGTTAATGGAAATAGCAATTGATGACGTTAGCTAAGTTTGTTTGGATTTTTTGTTTACCCAGATAAATGTTTAACCTTTCCTTTAGTTTTGCATTCAATGCTATTGATTGGTGTCTTTTGTAGGAGTCTGGTTCAAACTCTGATTGAGCATTGAAATTCAAAAAGCCTGCAGGTGGTGGTGATTATAAGGTAGTTTCATTCACTTGATATAGAAATTCTATATTCTTTATATAAAGTAGGCTCTATTTGTCGTTACTAAATTCCTACTATTTTCCACGTTGATGACTCAGTTTTGGATAATGAGTTCGTAAAGCCAGTTAGAACTCTGTCAAAGTGACTCTTGATGGATGAAGCATCAACATAGTGGTGGAGGATCGTTATCAAGCAACAAGAAAGGAACATTATCAAAATTGAAGAGCTAAATTGAAAAATATATTGTGGAGCTCCTAATGCTTCTTTGTTAGGCTATTTTAAAAAGTTTATGTTGCCTACTAATTTACTGATTTTCCACATTGCATTTATCTTTATTTTGTTGATGGGTCGGTTACTTTTTATTCTCCAAGGGTTTAAGCCATTTTGGAGGTTGATTGAGCCTAATTAGTTTGCTAAATGTTTTAGTGTCATTTCTATATTTCATTTTTGGGTTGTGAGTTTTTTTTTACCTATTTTTATACACTCTCCATCCCATAAAGATATTCCCTTTTCATTTTTCACATAACTTATGAGAACATCATTTAATATTATTCGAAATGTACAATTTAATATATATTTTCTAATATACCCTTTGATTTATTTAATATTTCACTTTAGTTGTTGATTACTATGTATTAAAAATGGGGGTATATTAGAAAATTAAAAAATTAATTTAGGAAATGGAAATATAATTTGGGACGGATAAAAAAAGAAAGGGGAGATCTTTTTGGGGCTGAGGGAGTATATAGATGTTGATGTACATTTGTTGCCAACTCTTATTGTTCAGCTCCTTATCTATTACATTTCTATAAATTGTTATTCCCGTGCAATGCACTGGTGAAATACTAATATATTAATAAATTAAATAGATAAATATAGTAGTAATATGAATTAAACTGATTATTAGTTATACTTAACAATTAATTTTTTTCTCCTTTGTCAACTAATAGATGTCACTTTTATGTATTCTATAACATACTTAAAATATAAATATTTTAACTTTCAATAATAATTTTTTAATTTCGAGGCTTTTTTTTTGTTGAGTCATGATTGAGGGCCTTAAACGAATGCTTAAAAGGCTTATGCTCAAGCACACTTACGATTAGTTCTAGTCCACTATCATCACAGCCCAATTCATTCCCCTAGTTCAAATTAGAGCTATACAGTTGGTATTGTCTTTCCTCCCTCGTATCTCTATCCCATATTCGCATATAATCCATGATGATTTGGCTCAAATTTGTTACCATAATTATCTGATATGACAACAATCAATTTGCTACGTAGGACCTTGATTGATTCTGGATTGGCATCATCTCTAAAATTGAGTTAGTGTTATACATATAGTAACATACGGTGTCATCAATCATGTGAAGTATATCAAGACACGCCATGTTATTGTGATTAGGGACATATCTATGGTTTCTAAAAATTCAAAAAGTAAAATTTGAGTTTAACCTTGTGTCATTTATTTATTTATTTTTTATTTTTGGGGATAAAATTAACCTTGTGTTTTTTAACTATACAAATTTTGTTACAATTTTGACGTAGTATTCCTATAAATTAGCTTATACCAAACCTGAAATGTACTAAAGTTTCCCAACACCACAAGCATATAAAGCAATTACTTCAACAGTCATAAATCCCGCCATCATGCAAAAAAAAAAAAAATGTGTATGAGATAATAATATAAATAAAACGACTACAACATATATCGCATTTGTTGACTTTTGTGGGTTGGGTTAGCTAATTTGTGTATTAGCTACAATTTAAAAATCCCAAAATTAACAAATACATGTATTGTAATTGGGAGCTGACCGTAACCATAGCACATGTGAGTTTATCCATATAGTGCTATATGTATGACACTAGAACGGAATTATGCATGATCCTATTGCTGACCATGGTTGTTAAACTCTCGATCCGGATCTTACGATCCCGCAATTTTACGATCCGCAAACGATGAAACGATCAGATCTTGTCATAGAATCTTAATTTTCTAAGATCTTATGATTCCAATAAAAGATCGAAATGATCCTCACTATTCTAACGATCCAAACGATCTTTATTCTTCTTATACGAAGGGCTTTTATACTTTACTTTCAATTATTTAAGTTATTTGAATTGTTAAGTAATTTTACTAAAGTTGTTTTGAGTGAAATGTTATATATATATATATATATATATATATATAGAAGTGAATTCAACTTTTGGTGAATTCAATTTTCGTCTTATTTTAGTTATTTATGATTTTTAAACTACTAGTAATAGTACAATGATGTGTACAAAATAAAGGCTACTTCTATTTATATTATTATATATATATATATCATTTTAGTTTGCTATAGTTCTAATTTTGTTATTAATATATTTAATTATAATTTGAATTTTTAGTAAAATCTTATTATTCACGACCCAATCCAAAGGACTTTTCTATCAATCCAATCCAATCCAAGATTACGATCGTGATTCCCTTGCTGCTGACTTTACCAAAATTATTGTAGTAAAAGAACAAGTCTACGTATTTGTGATATTAAAAAAGAAAAAGGAAATAAGACAATTTGTGAAATGGAGAGGTGCGAGATGCCGGTCGTCAATCATCATCGTGAGCGTAGTAGCGTACACATATTTTTATTTGTTAAATAAAATCCACAAGAGCGTGTTGAACCGTCAAGGTTGACCCATTTTTTCTTCTTCAAGAATTCTTCTTTGGTTTTAAAGAAAAATAGCTGAAACAGTCAATTTTGAATATAAAAGTTTCTTCAATTGAAAATAAATTATGCGTGTCTTTTCCGATTAAAGTTAAATCTCAAAAGATTAGGTTCTTTGATTAGTTTTATTTTTATTGAATTGAGTTTAAGGTTGAGTTTCTTTGTTCTTGAAGCTATTAATAAGAATTCGGTATCTTGTTTCTTGATCACTCACTGTTGGGAGTTAAATTTTGAAGCTTTGGCTGCCTGACAATAATTCCTTTTAAGAAATCGGGTTTTTGAAACTTTTTCCCCTTCTTCTGTTGAGCTAAGTTTATGTATGATGGTTTATATGGATAGTTTGTGAAAAAGTGGGCGTTTTCTTGCATTTAAAACTCTGATTTGGCTATTTTCAGGTGTAAAAGGACTTCAATTGATCCCTTTGTTGGTGGGTTATGGGTTGTGTTTGTGGAAAACCCTCTTCAGCTATCGAAGATAGTGAGCAAAGCCCAAAGCAGAGAGAACTGATTGAAAAGGCAGCAAAATTGGCTCAAAACATTTCCTCCAGGAGGCAAGAGTCTTTTGGAGTGAAGGAAAAATTGGGGAATAGTGTTGTGAGAATTGGATCTACTGATAAGAGGGGGGAGAGCTTTAGACAGAAGGAGAAGCTAGAAAATGGAGTTGTAAGAATTGGATCTACTGATAAGAAAGGGGAGAGTTTTAGACAGAAGGAGAAGTTTGAAAATGGTGTTGTAAGGATCGGCTCGAAAGGAAACAGATCAAGAAGGGTGAGGGATGATGATGATGATGATAAGAAAATGGAGAATTTTGAAGTTGTGAATAATTTTCGACGAATAGGTAGTGTTCCCAAAGCTATTGAAGAAGAACAGGTTGCAGCAGGATGGCCTTCTTGGCTGGTGATGGTGGCCAGTGAAGCTCTTAAGGGATGGATTCCGCGTAAAGCTGAAACTTTCGAAAAACTGGACAAGATTGGCCAAGGAACTTATAGCAGCGTGTACAAAGGTCGTGATCTCCTTCATAATAAAATTGTTGCTCTGAAGAAAGTGCGCTTCGATAGTTTGGATCCTGAAAGTGTCAAGTTTATGGCAAGGGAAATTCTTATTTTGCGGCGACTTGATCATCCAAATGTTATTAAACTAGAAGGCTTGGTCACTTCTAGGACATCGTCTAGTTTATATCTTGTTTTTGAATATATGGAGCATGATCTCACTGGATTGGCAGCACTTGCTGGTGTGAAGTTCACAGAAGAGCAGGTCAAGTGTTACATGCAACAGCTTCTGTGTGGACTTGATTATTGCCACAGTAATGGCGTTCTACATCGAGATATTAAGGGTTCAAATCTTTTAATTGACAATGATGGCATCTTGAAGATTGCGGATTTTGGGTTAGCAAGTTATTTTGATACTAGTACTCATCAAAGTGTTCCCTTGACTAGCCGTGTTGTGACCTTATGGTATCGGCCACCAGAACTTTTACTAGGAGCGACTCATTATGGTGTTGCAGTAGATTTATGGAGTGTTGGTTGTATTCTTGGGGAATTATATGCTGGGAAGCCTATCATGCCTGGTAGAACAGAGGTTGAGCAACTGCACAAGATTTTCAAGCTTTGTGGCTCACCATCAGAGGAATATTGGAGGAAATCAAAATTACCTCATTCCATCGTATTTAGACCTGTTCAACCTTACAGAAGGCGAATTGCTGAAATGTTTAAACACATTTCCGGTTCTGCTCTACGCCTCATAGAGACTTTACTCTCCACCGACCCTGAAAGTCGAGGAACTGCAGCTGCTGCTCTCAAGAGTGATTTCTTTACAGAAAAACCATTTGCTTGTGATCCATCAAGTTTGCCAAAATACCCTCCCAGCAAAGAGATTGATGCCAAATTGCGGGAAGAGGAAGCTACAAGGAAGGCAGCAAAAGGAATTAAGAGCAAGAGGGTTGAGAATGATGCAAGATCATCACTACGAAGAAGGCAGGGCTATTCCTATACAAAGAGTGAAATTGAAGCAGTTGATCCTCACCTGGGGGAAGCCACTTCCATTTTGCCAAATGATCCACCTAGACGAACACAGCGTCTACAAGAATCTAGAAAAGATTTCTCGGAGGGTAGTTTAGAGAGAGTTTATCATTCAGGGCCTCTTGCTCCAGGAATGGGAAGGATATCTTCCCAGAAGAAACGTGATGATATTTCCATTATTTCTGCTCGAGCTGATATCTCCACATTATCTGTAGAATCTCGAGATAAGTTAAATTCTACAGAATCATTTGGAGAACCCACAAGACAGCAGGATAGGAGACATCGCTTTTACAGTTCTCGTCAAATGGAAAATCTAAGACCTACTACCAAAGAACCTGGCCTTGATGGACATGGTTCGAGAGGGAGCAGAACACATTTCTCTGGTCCTTTATTCGTCCAATCAAATAACACGGACCAGATGCTTAAAGAACATGATCGGCGGATACAAGAAGCTGCTCGACGCTTTAGGCATGATAAGACTAGAGCAAGTAAAATCCGGCCATAATATATGCATTTGGCTTGGCTTCAAGTTTTGCATATGTCTCAAATCATCATGAAATAGAATAGTACTTATTTGTCAAAATTATGTGAATAATTTTTTTATGACCAAAAAGCACGCTTTCTTTTGTATCACAATGAAATGCTTAGGTAACTGAAAGAAAATACACACACACACACACACACACACGTATGTATGTATCTTCTTCTTTGCCATTTTATGTTCATAAATAATCATCAATCTGGCTGGATGAGAGACATGTGAGTGTCCAAGTATTCAGAGGATCAGCAACGCATAAGATGAATTTTCCTTCTCAGCAGCTCTATGTGATTTGGTGGTTTCTTTTTGAGATACAGAGCTGACACCATGATCGACCAGGTGACCACCCCCCCGCATAGTTTCCTCCGTACTAGTTGTTAGGATTAGCATAATGGTAGCCACCAGAAACATAATCTCATGAAAATTAATCTGAACCAATAATTTTTGGGTTACATTTCCAGCTCTGTAGGTACCTTTCAAGTAGTAGTGGATTTTTGCACTGATATTAGTTTCTTTGATGCTTTCTGCACTAATGATATGTCAGTAAAGAGAGAGAAACAGAATATCGGTGTCCAAGTTTACAAAACTTTTAGTCAAATCAACAAGTGAAAATGTTCAAACACTACACGTCTGGTGCTGTTATGACACCAAATATCAACTGTTGATTGCTGTTAAAGACTTCTAGTTTCATAAGTTACAGGCTTTTAATTGGTAGTCATGGCTTAATGGCCTTTTTATGTGATTGCTTTTGATCTATTCTGAATTTATTATTTTGAGTTTCATTGGCATTTATGTACACGTGATTCGTAAATGTTTTACAATTTTCTTTTAATTATTTTTGTTATTGTATTGGGTTCTTTTGAGGCATATTCCTTATAGCAGCGTAAGACTCTTCCGTATCTTTACTGTATTATTCTGTTTCAAACAATTTGGTAGAGAAAGACATTCTTTTAACTATTTTCTATTTCCGGTTTTTGGTCGCCTAAAGTTGTAAATGAGAGGAAAATACATTTGTCTTAGCCAAATTGATTGCTTCCTTTTGTGGGCCGTTGCCTTGAAGGAAATAGACGTTTGGAAATGTATCTTGTCCCATATACCTCGAAGGCATCAAAGGAAAAATCAATAAATATGTAAACAAAAATGTGATCTAATACAAGAGGGTACAAATCTATGGCACTATTTACAGATAAGAAGGTGACAACTTCTCAACTAAAATACAGAAAGCCTTTAGAGAGAGAGTGGCCATCCTGTAATCAGATCTCTTTGACGAGCCGAGTATGCATTCCACAACCGACTGCAGCTTTGTTAACACTCAGAAAGAGACTGAGCTGAAGCAAATGGCAAAAGAGTTGAGGCCTACTCACTATGATGATGATTAGGCGAACGATTAGAAGATTCAACATAACCTGATGAGCCATTTTTGGGACTTGGAACATGAGAAGACATGTATCTGGAGTTAAAAGGTGATGAGGGGAAACCAAAAGATGAGGAGAGAGTAAATAAGCATCACGAGATAACTGAGCTTCTGTTTGTGCGAAGTTGATGAGACTGAACAGAGTGCTAGTTGGAAAGAATATTGATGATATGGTGACAGGAAACTGAAGGGGAGAGGGATGATGAAGCAGCAACCTGTAAGGCTGTAGATGATGCTAGCGATGAATATGTAAAGGAAGACAATGCTGAAGATGAATAAAAAGAAGCCGGCCTGGATGACAGCAATGGTGTAGATTCCGAAGCTGGTGAATCACCGGTATTACTTCTTGCATCACGTTTGCAAACAGGACAAAACGTTTTCCATGACGTGAGCATACACTGTGAAATTCTGACAAAATCCCAAGACAAAAATTACTCGGCAAAAACATACAGAATGGCTAGAAACTGCTAATTACTTCTCCCACACAGTAAATGACATTGTCATCATGAAATAATCCATTGGACTGGCAGAGCTTTCCATTGGCCACCCAGGTAGTAAATACTAAATAGACGGCTGGCAAAAACACACCAAGGATTGCAACTAAAATTTATATATTGCATATCAAAATGACATGGACAGATATGAGGAAAAGTTATTCAATTTAACTCAATAGTGAAGAGAATCAAGTAAAAACGAAGAAACAACTTACTATGGAGGCATAGCAGAATCCTAAGCTTCTCACCGATGTTATAATCTTCAAGGCATATAGTGCACGTGCTTGAGGTAGAATCACCCTCCAAAACAGCTGAAAAAATAAGGCTAGGCATAGCATTTACTAGACGCTTGCTCATCCCATGGAATTCCCATAGACATTGAACTCGAGTCCTTTCTCTTCTAATATGATGCCTCCGGAGGTATAAACATGTAGCCAGCAAAGCTGACACAGCAAGTAATGAAACGAAAGCTATAGCCATGACTGAGCCTGCCGAGTTCTGGAAGCCCGGGCCTAGCCATATCACTGCGTTTGGATCACCCGCATACTTTGCAAGTGTTTCACCAGAAGCTTTGGATATGAACACAGCATGTATTTTTATACCAGCACAATTTCCTGACACTTAATTTCCAAAAGTAAATGATCAAAATTATTGCATTAATTGCACGATCGAGAAACTATTAAATTTCTAAACAGACATGAATACTGCCAATCCTTTTGGATTACTAGAGACATCAATGAAAGTGACAGCAGTTTCTTATGCATGAGTGGATGGAAACTGTCCCCCCCATCCACAAGATTGTGATGCTTTAAGACATAGGCGAAAAGTCTGGCTCCTATATCTTACCATTCATCATGCAAAAGGTGCCCCTTGAACTAATGCATCAGATTCAACACCTCTCCTTGGTAGTTAATTTAAAGAATAAGCTCATGATGACGAAGTCCAGCATATATAAGACAGTAACTACTTTCTGGGGATTCAAGAACACAACTTGCTCTCGCTATTACTATATGATGACGAAGTCGAGCATATATAAGACGGTAACTACTTTCTGGGGATTCAAGAACACAACTTGCTCTCGCTATTACTATACTCATTGCATACTAGAGACGCTTTTTGGACAGCCACTGTAAAGTGTATTGCATATATGGGTTGAAAAGGTCTGCTCCTTATAGATAAGCCAAAAGAAGCTATTTTACCAAACAAACTAAACCATATCTCAGTTAATTAGGGGTTGGGAGCGTTAATATTTTTTCTTCCCTTTCATGAGTTAATTAATAGACCTGCTACAAGATCTAAACCAAGCAATTCTGCATTTATTTGGGTCACAACAACATGTGAACTACCACTACTTTGAATATTAACAAGAAACTTCCAATTAATTAGAGGATTCAGTTGAGTGTCAATACCAGTAAGCAACCTGTGATCTGCTGTCTAACATTAAAACAAGAAAGCAGAGTACTAGTGCTATTTCAAATTAGAAATAGCGAATAAGAAAGTGACGCAAAGAATTGTGTAGTACTTGTGAGTTCCATGAAATGTGGGGATAAAATGGTATGAAAAATTAACAAAGTACAAAGTCGTGAGATCGAAAAAAAGTAATTACTTGCAACTAGTTTGTCGTCCTTATTGTCATAAATAATGGCTGCTTTGAATCCTGCAGCTTTCGCTGTTCTAAATTTTTCCTTAAAGTTGCATCTACCTCTGATGATCAAAACACATGAAAGTTTGGTGTGGTTCATTTCAAGATCAATGTTACTAGTCAATGTCGAACATGCATCCAAAGGGTCAGCAACATGCAATGTTCCACATTTATCGAAACCTTTCACTGGTTCAGCTGTATTACCATAGATGATATTTATTAGTAAATCTCAGACAAAACAAGAATAGTTGAACTAAAAAAGGAAGATCTTCACGAAACTTGTCCAAGAGAACTTACAATATACCACAACATCGAAAGCTAAACAAGTGCAGCGAAGTTAAAGAATCCAACACATCCACCTTGATTCCAAATTATCAAATCAAATACATGCACAGCCTAAACATCTGATCGAGTCTAAGAAAAACTTGTTCTTTTTACCAAATCTGGTGAAACTAATAAAGCGTTGCAAGCAGACTCAACATAATGAACTCAAATACAGAGTATCCCATTTCCAAGCTCCAGGCTAATCATAAGCACTTTACACGTTAGCATTTAGCATTGGGGGGGGGGATCTAATTTTTATGATAAGGCTTCCATGTTTTGCAACAAAAATTACAGATACAGACTACAACAATGAAATCATTCAAGCAAATAAAACAGGAGAAATCGAAATAATCTCAAACATAAGTAAATTCATATTCCAATTACATTCTCAACTGCAAAAACTAGATATATTGTGGGAAAATGAAAGTAGATAGTGCCTGGAAATTAAATTAATAATAACAAAAGTGGGGGGAAAATTAAACTCACCAAAAGTAGAGTCCATATCTTCAAACGCTAGAGTAACGTTCTTCCCAGTCAAAACAACATTGCCAGAGGCTGTGAAAGCACTCAACAAAGAGAAAAAACCGCAGAAAAATACCGAAAAATTCCTCATCTTTTAACAATCCCAACTTTCAACTCTCCCCTAATTCTAAAACCCAAAAAAACTGAGCAAACAATTAATGAAATTCTTACCAAAACGTTTCATTTCACTATTAGATAAATAGAAACGTCAGCCTCCATTATATTATTACATGGGTTCTGCAAATTCTTACTTTATTTTTGCTTACACGAGCTACATGTGTAATCGGAGTCCAAGAGTTGCTGGGATTTGCTTTAGAAATCTGATTAAAATCAGCATTTCTTGGATTAATTTAATAGCGGGGCGTGGGGCCGACGGGTTTGGAGGGCGTCCGTATATTTTTCCATGAATATCTTTTAGTCGAAGATAAGAAAATTCTGAGGGTAATTTTCACTCTAAATCACTAGTTTTTTAATTTTGTATTAATTTTATTTCTCTTTCTAGCCTATTAAGTCTTTAATTATTTATTTATTATCGTATTACGTATGTAACCTTTTAATTTTCATCATTAACTCCTATTAAAATGACTATTAAACTCTTAATTTCTTATTTCCACATAGGTCCCCAATCTTTTAATTTCTATACAATTTTGTCTTTACTATTTTTTTGAACACGTAGAAGCTCAACTTTTTATTTTTTGTCATATTATATTTTCATTAATACTTTCCATACTAATATTTTAATTCTTACTATTAATATCTATTAAAATTTTCATTATATCATTAATTATTTAAACAAAATAAAGAATAATATAAAATGTTAGTATGGAAAGTGTTAATGAGGATATAACACTTCTGTCCTCAACCTTTCACTTACTAATATTAATTCCAATTAAAATTACCATCATACGTTTAATTATTTAAATAAAAATAAAAAATAAAAAACGATATAAAATAAAAATTTCACCTATCCTAACCTATAGTGATAACCAAAAAAAAACCTCGAATTACAGTAAACTTGATGAATATCTAATCCGCTTAAAAAAAAGTTTTCAATTTAAGAGTCATTGCAATAAATCATGATAACATATCACGTAGCGGATATAGATCAACATGAATCAACAAAAAAATTATTTTCAATTTACAAAAATAAAACTGAACCCTAATGCACTAATTTTAATTTTTTATGGATTTAAAATTGGTGGATCATGTTGGATTAAGACGGATAACAAGCTGGAAGCAAATTAGGGTGAAAATCAAAAAGAGCAACAAAAAATTGCACGCCCGCATTCTGAGCCTTCCATATTGCCCACCATAGCATCGCAGTTTGCTCAATCTCCTTCACCTCACAGTTTTCCAACACCGCCATCACTGTAACTATGAAATCTGAATGAAGTAGTGGTTTCAAGACTCTCCACAAATCCGCATACTTCCATGTCTTCTTTGCCTCTACACACCAACCGAATATATGTTCATTTATTTCCCTCAAACGACAAAAAATGCAACACAAATTATTAACTACATGATGCTTGTTTAAGTTTTCCCCTGTTGGGACTGCAACTTTTACCAACTTCCAAAGAAACACACAGAACTTTCAGAGGAATTGATAACGACCACAAACATTCCTACACACACTACTGCTCTATAGAACTCCCTGGCTGAGAAACGAGTAAACTCATTCTCATCATATGATGGCCACTTCGAATAGTGTATTCTCCACTTCTAGTATAATGCCATATCCTTGAATTTTCCTCATGCTCATCCCTCAACGGAATTCTCAATATTGCCTCAACATCGGCTGTCAAAAAAATTGTCACCACTGCTGCGTCGTTTCACTGGCCGTTTCCCAGGAGATCGCCCACCCTCCACAGATTCCCCAGTTGATATAAATATAGGCCAAAACTTAAGTTCTCAGGGAATCCACTGATCTATATATATTCAGACCTTCTCACGCCACCGGACGCCTCTTCTAATCACTTCTAAACCCCATAAAATACTTTTTGAAAGATAGCAAGATCCTGGCTTGTCCCGTGCCTCCAAATCGCTCGTCTCCAGAAAATATTTTGCCTTCAACACTTGTGATGCCAAAGTATACGGGTTCCTGGACACCTACCACCCCTGTTTTGCAACAAGAGCTTGGTTAAAATGATGCAAATCATGTAAGCCCAGCCCTCCATATTGTTTTAGCAGACACTCTTCTTCCAATCAAATCCACGCCTGTCCCTTCTTCTCTTTCGTTGCCTCCCACCAAAAATGAAGCATCAAAGTACAAATGTCATCACATACCCTATTGGGTAGCCGAAATGAACTCATCACATAATTCGGAATTGACTGCACCACGGACTTAAGTATAACCTCATTTCCTGCTGCTGACAGAAGCTCTTTCATCCAATCCAAACCCTCTCCCGAATAAAAGCAAAAGTTTTATTTCAATTTCAACCCACCATTGATGGTAAGCCCAAATAAAAATCATGTGGCCTACTCTGCTGGATACCCAACAACTGTAGCACTCTGTTCGTCTCTCCCTGTAATGTATTTGGTAAAAAGGTTATGGCTGTTGATATGATAATTGTATAATGAGTAACCTCTATGAAGGCTCTAGGACCTTCCGAACCCTTAGAGGCCCACTAGCGTTCGGCCCATAGGAGCTCTATAAAAAGGACATTCTATCATAGAACGTACACGCGAAATCAAACTGCATCAATTGGCACTCTCTGTGGAAACCTGATCTGAAAGCCATTGTTGTTTCTTTGAGGAAAAATACAAGAAATTCGGATTGCAATCCAAATTGACACAAAGGAAGGATGGAGTCGTGGTGATAAAGGGTCATACTACATGAATCATCATTAGGAGAAGCCGCAAGGTTTACTTTTCCTTCATTACAACTAAAATTGGAAAAAGTCGACACGAGGAGGAGGAAAGGAGACGTGTTTTGGTTTGGATCGATTCATTAGTCTTCTTCCACCGATTTTGGGTCACATTGAAGTAATTTCTCATATTTGGATTTTTCTTGAACATATTAGCATGCTATTGATTCTGCACTAGAAGTTATATGAAGTGTGATATAATTATTTTTCAAGTACCATACTGATATAATTATTTTACAAGTACCATACATTGTCATATTTTCTAAAGCAAAAAGGGAAAAGAAAATACTCTCGATTATTGTATTGCCCAATTTAGTATACTTGAATATTACATATCAAATATGCACGTTTTGCAGTTTCGTTATCTGCTATTGAGATCCTCATTTAAGTTTTGAACCATGGGTGCCAAGTTAATTCCATAAGGTAAGGTAAGCCACAAGCCATCCTATCTATCACCAATTTTGGTACGGCCGGATTAACTTTTGTTATAATGGTGCTTTACAAATTTTGCCTTTTATGTTGATTTCTTGCGGGATTTACCGGAATGCTTGAGTTTGAATTCCTGGGCCAGATATGCTGTTTGTTGTTTGTTGTGATCCACTATAATGACCTTGGAATCAATTTTACTTAATAAAAGTGTTCATTTCATAAATAAGCTTTCTAATTATAAGAATTAGGGTAATCTAATCATGAGCTCTGCATGTTTGACTAAATGCTGTCTAATATTTCTTAGCAAATTAATGAATTGCCCACGATTTTATATATACATATACACTTCTCGGTAATTTCAGTGAGTTTTAGTGCCAAAATTTTACAGATTTATACAGCAGGATACAGAATCTAAATTCTTTTCTCATTATAATGCCTTCTAATCCATTTTTCAAATTTATTGCATGATTGGTGATGATATCTCACGATTGAATTGAGGCACGAGTTCAAATAGCTCATGGATGCACCATGTTTACTACTAATTCCAACCTTGGAAGAAGACAAGATTAAGGCCGGTCATCGGTCTTTGGCTATCACCCACTATTGCTGTTCGTCACTGTATTATGGATTATACAGGACTTTCCAGGTGGATATAGAGTTGTTGAATTATCAAGAACAAGGCAGGTTATTATGTGAGTGTTCTTAAATTTTCAAATGCAATAAATGCTCGTCCCGTTTTAGGTGGGTCTCACTATGGTTCGTATTTGGCATCTGTGCCAGCCATTTATTTTTAAAATATTTGGTAAAAGGAATTTTCAGAATTTGGTTCAACATTTGGATCTGATCAAGATTACCTCTTTCAGGATTATTGGTCATCTGTATGATAAAATCACTTATTATTATTACGGACTCAAGGAATTAACGTCTGAGGTGTACATTTAACTGACCTACATCCACTTCCGAGTGGTACAGGGTCACTTTTAATGCAACTACGCGCGCCAAGCTGCGGTGCTCGCTCGTTCCTTAGCAAACCCACATCCATCCCCAAGTGGTACATTGTCGCTCTTAACCGAACTATACCCACCGTTAAGTGATGTTCAATTTTCTTCTTAGCTGATCTATGTTCATCCTCAAATGGTACTCAGATTGCACTTAATCGACCTACGCCTACCCTCAAGTGGCACATGGTCATTCTTAATGCAACTACGCCTGCCACGCTGCGGTACTTGCTTGTTCCTTAGCGAACCTGTGTCCATCCCTGAATGGTACACTGTCGCTCTTAACTAAACTACACCCACCGTTAAGTGGTGCTCAGTTTGCCTCTTAACTAGTCTATGTCCACTCTCAAGTGGTACTTAGATTGCACTTAACCAACCTATAACGACTCAGAAAATTCACATGTTTGTATTATATCTTTTATTGTTGAGTAGAAGGACTAAAAGAGAATGAATAAACACAAAATACATTAATATTTGTATAGACGACTTTAGTCATTCGATTTAGAATGTTTTAACTTTTCCTATTGTTAATTATTTTAGAGTTTTCAAAATGTTAAGATATAGTACTCTACAAGAGTTTCACATAAACACTAAGAACTCTTTATTTGGACATCATTTGACCTTTCAAGATTAAGTCGAAAAGTGAGACGACAAAAAGACAAAGCAAAAGGAAAGGAGAAAAAAAAAACATATACACCACGTTGCCATGTGGCGGCCCAGAATTTGGGGCACGGAAGAAAGAAAAATGGAAGCATGCTATTGGCCAAATATTTGCTTGGCCCCGTGAAATATTCTTTTGTCTCACAAGTAGACCCCTCAAGTTAGTATAAAAAGACAAGATTTTTGCTCTTCATTTTCCACACCAACAGTCTATTTTCTCCCTCTCTCTTTCGTCCTCTTTCTCTCTCTTTCTCACTCTATCTCGCTTGCTTCTATATATTGCTACTTGGCCCTTTATGCTTTAGTTGATGGCCTCTTTGTTCCCTTAGATAATAAGTACATTCTTCTTTACATGAGTAAATTCTATATTCATACACCAAATCATAGAGAGAGTGAGTTATCCACTCAAAAGGGAAATAATACATAATGAGCAATAGATTCTCCTTGTACACAGTTAACATTAAAAATAAGAGAGAAAAGCTAAGGGCGTGATGTGCTAAAGGGGTGAGCAAAGTAATCCCAATTAGGGATTTAATGTGACTGATCTTTACACCCCTTTATTATGTGTTTATGAATATGTTTACATGAGTTGTTTGAGAAATGCCCATGTGTTACATGTTCTTGTGATCATGGTGAAATTCTCTAATGTCAAGTATTGTTCATGATCAAACCTATGATGAAGCTATGTTGTGCAAGCTATGTGATTTAGTTCATGTTATGCATAGAAATTAAAGCACAAGTGCATTTTTCAAAAAATGAATTACATCTAGATCTTTCCCATCAGTTTCAGAACGGAATTATGTTCGGTATGTGCCAAGGCACTTTTTAAGGTTATGGGAGCCTATCAAGGTAGTCTATGATCAAACTTTCAAAATCAGTTATGGTTTGATAGGCACCTAGGTGACCTACAATCAGACCTCATGTCATGTTAGAATCAAACCATTTATATTGAGTGCTCGGGGAAAGACATGTCTATGATGTAATTCGAGCTCAAACTCACGTTTTTAAAAGAAAACCTGCATGTGTAAAGATTTCTCATTAAATATTATATATTCATTCTTTTCCATGTTTTTTCAAATTTTAGGTACATGGAACTATGTGAGTCGAGCTATCAGGAAGGCTCAGACATAGATGTCTACGTGCCAATGTTATCGTGGTCAAGACCTATGGGGGATGACCGCTTCATCAGTGCGATCCCTTAGTCATAACTAATAAAAAAAATTGATAATAAAATAATAATCAAGTTGACGAAATAACATATGACATAAACAAATTACACATGGACATGCCTATGCTTTTGGGAGCATTGACAGAACAGAACCTATGCTGGATATGGGCTAAATTTTGGACAGTGCTTTACAAATGGACTTATTACAAACTTAAAATAATAAATATTAAAATAATAACACCTAAACCCTTGCAAGGAGAAGAAAACAAGTACAGCTTATGGCTGCGGCGTTACAAGTGGTATCAGAATAGGTAACTCATGACAGGTCATTATAAATGGTATCAGAGCAAGACGGTCCCCTCGATAACATAGCAAACATCTATCCTGAGGTTTCTTAAAGAGCTTGGTAAGTTGTGTTTATGGTGTATGTGAAATTTTATTATTAGTTATTGTATTTTTATGTTTATCTTGAATGATAAATTATAGCACAACTTATAAACCATTATAAACTTGTTAGTTTATAATAATGAACTTAAGGCAAGCTCATAATAAACTCACATAAAGCAACTTAAAGAAAGAACTTCAGAAAATTAGTATATCATGTTTTTAATAGCTACGTCAAAACTATGTACTACGAGTGAAAGAAATAGGAACTCCGATGAATGAAATTGTATAACAAGAAAGTGTCATATTTAGCTTATTTTAATCTATGGCATAGAACTTCTAGTATATAGTAGTATGAAATATACTTATATGATAGTAGTGAAAATAGGGAGATTTTTAATGTTATATACCCCTCATTGCTTATCTTTTCAATCTTTTATAATGATGGCCGTAATGAAGTAATGAAATGCGTATGAACGATGTTATTGTATTGTATATCTTTGGAAAGAACTACTGAAGAAGTTTAAAAATCTGTAGTGGAATAGATTTGGAACAAAAAGTTGAAGGAACTACACTATGGTTGTTTCAATAAAACGTATCAATATTTACGTCAGTATCAATAAAACATAAAGTTATATGGCCAATTAAAAGTATCAATACATCTTTCTGTATCAATAAAACAGAGATTGCTATGGCAAACTAAAAGTATTGATACTGCTCCAAGTATCAATAAAACAGAAGGCTAAGATGGCAAACTGAAAGTATTGATAGTGCTACTAGTATCAGTACAAATGAAAGTAGAAGAACTTGACTAAGTGTTGAATAAATCTATCTGTAAAAAGGGAGACCTGGAAGAGAACTAGTCAAACAAGAAAATTGTGAGGAAAGACTTTATTGAAATCGTGGAATTTTATTAGAAGTAGCATTTGCATGAGAATTGTTAGTGAAATTATTTTTTTAAATAATTTTAAATTCTCAAAGCATGTAGAGTACTTTCATTGAATATTTGAATATTGTACCTTTCATGGCATATTTGTGAATAGAGTTGGTCCTTGAAGAGCGTTTACCAAACATTTAGTAGTTTATCTTTAATAAAGATAAGGTTTCTCCAATTTTTCTTCCCTAATACATGTTCACAGATTGTGATAATGAGGTATTACTCTATTAAACAGATACCAGGTTTTGATGACATTTAAAATAAATGAAAATAACAAAAACCAATATTGTAAGTCAAAGGGTGCTAATAGTTTGGCATTATGTCACGTTTGGCTATAGTAATACAAGTAAAATTATTTATCAAGTGGAGTTGCAAAAGAAAATAATATTATACTTTCAGAAATTAGGATTTTGTAATTTACTGCTTATGCCTTATTTGTATTTGCTTATATTAAATTAAGTATAATGAAAGGAATGTAAAAATTAAAGTTTCTCTTCTTGTGCCATGTTTATCTTTACTTCTGAAATTAACATGATAGAAGAAATAGAAGAATTTAAATTGTCCATGAGTTTTGAAAGATTAATAATGAGTCTCCGAATTAATTTTGGCAAAGCCAGATATATGTTCTTTAATTTAAAATAGAATGACTAAGTAACCACTCTATCTCTTGTTGGTTAATTCACAAAATCGTTATTTGCCAATGGCATTGAGAAACTGCAAGTTAGGATAATTGATGTTCTAAATACCATCTTGTTAGTTTTTCTCTTTATATCCCTCATTGCTTGAACTTTAAGTTTAGCATAGACGATGCCTTTATCTTGTACCAAATAGCATTGGAAGATTTCATTTTCACTTGACTTGCTTGATATCTCAAGTTTTAGTATCTCAACATGTTTTATGTATATACAGAAAAAAATATACGAAGCATAAATAGAGGAGAGTAGAAAAGAATGAATGATGGAAAAATATTTCTACAGTCATGAAATTTTGTTAGAATTAGTAATGTTGGGAAATTTTTATGCCATGTTTACCTTTCCTTATTATAATTAAAGAATTTAAATTGGCCCATGTGTTTTAGAAGAATAATAATAGTCTCTAAATATTGGTAAGGCGTGTGGTGTGTTCTTTGACTTCAAGTAGGTGATAATTGAGTCTATAAAGTTTAGAGAATACTTTATCTATGCAAAATTCTATAAATGCTTCTAATGCTCTCTAACCTTGAAATATTAAGGAATTTGGACATAAGATAATTTAAACACTATATTTTTACGTTTCATAAGAGAAATTGTAGTCTACAGATTTTAATTTAGTCCCTGAAGTTGATGACGATATCATAATGACTTACTAATTTTTGGGCATCAGCTTCTCCTATGTGCTAAACATGTGAAAAACAATAGCAGAGAATGGTCGTCCAATTAAGGTTTGTTTGGCACAAAACCCTTAAGTTGAGAGAAAAATTGTTTTCAACATTCCAATAAGAATCTATAGAAGATGACGACATCACATGTATAAATTAGATGTAATCTAAAGTCTCTCTTGCCATGTGTTGATATATTATATGCTCATTTATGTTCAAAGCTTTAGATAACACAATATGCAATTTCTACCTCTAAGAAAGTTTTTATCATGAATGTTAAGATGTTTATGACTCTAGGATATTTTATGTACATGGTAAACTGTGCTGTGAAGTTTTAAAATGCCTTTTATAATATTTAGCTTGGATAATTCATAGTAATTTCAAGGACGAAATTATTTTAAGCGGGGTAGATTGTAACAACCCAAAAAATCACATGTTTGTATTATAACTTTTATTGTTGAGTAGAAGGACTAAAAGAGAATGAATAAACACAAAATATGTTAATATTTTTATAGACGACTTTAGTCATTCAATTTAGAATGTTTCAAATTTTCCTGTTGTTAATGATTTTAGAGTTTTCAAAATGTTAAGATATAGTACTCTACAAGAGTTTCGTATAGACACTAAGAACTCTTTATTTGGACTTCATTTGACCTTTTAAGATTAAGTCGAAAAGTGAGACGACAAAATGACAAAGCAAAAGGAAAGGAGAAAAAAAACATATACACCACGTTGCCATGTGGTGGGCTAGAATGCAGGGCACGGAAGAAAGAAAAATGGAAGCATACTATTGGCCAAATATTTGCTTGGCCCCGTGAAATATTCTTTTGTCTCACAAGTGAACCCCTCAAGTTAGTATAAAAAGGCAAGATTTTTGCTCTTCATTTTACACACCAACTGTCTATTTTCTCCCTCTCTCTCCTTCGTCCTCTTTCTCTCTCTTTCTCATTCTATCTCGCTTACTTCTATGTATTGCTACTTGGCCCTTTATGCTTTAGTTGATGGCCACTTTGTTCCGTTAGATAATAAATACATTCTTCTTTACATGAGTAAATTCTATATTCATACACCAAATCATAGAGAGAGTGAGTTATCCACTCAAAAGGGAAATAATACATAATAAGCAATAGATTCTCCTTGTACACAGTTAACATTAAGAATAAGAGAGGAAAGCTGAGGGCATGATGTGCTAAAGGGGTGAGCAAAGTAATCCCAATTAGGGATTTAATGTGACTGATCTTTACACCCCTTTATTATGTGTTTATGAATATGTTTACATGAATTGTTTGAGAAATGCCCATGTGTTACATGTTCTTGTGATCATGATGAAATTCTCTAATGTCAAGTATTGTTCATGATCAAACCTATGATGAAGCTATGTTATGCAAGCTATGTGATTTAGTTCATGTCATGCATAGCAATTAAAGCACAAGTGCATTTTTCAGAAAATGAATTACATCTAGATCTTCCCTATCAGTTTCAGAACAGAATTATGTTCGGTATGTGTCAAGGCACTTTTTAAAGTTGTGAAAGACTACCAAGGTAGTCTATGATCAAACCTTCAGAATCAGTTATGGTTTTGTAGGCACCTAGGTAACCTACGATCAGACCTCATCTCATGTTATAACTGAACTAGTTATATTGAGCGCTCAGGATAAGTCAGGTCTGTTATATAATTCGAGCTCAAACTCACGTTTTTAAAAGAATACCTGCATGTATAAAGATTTCTCACTGAATATTATATATTCATTCTTTTCCAAGTTTTTCCAAATTTTAGATACATAGAACTACGTGAGTCGAGCTATCGGGAAGCCTCGGACACAGATGTCTAACATGCCAATATTATCGAGTCAAGACCTATAGGGATGACCGCCTCATCAATGTGATCTGTTGGCCATGACTGATAAAAATAATTGATAATAAAATAATCAAGTTGACGAACTAACATATAACATGAACAAATTAGACATGGACATACATATACTTTTGGGAACATTGACAGAACAGAGTCTATGCTGGATCTGGGCTAAATCTTGGATAGGGCTTTACAAGTAGACTTATTACAGACTTAAAATAATAAATTTTAAAATAATAACACCTAAACCCTTGCAAGGAGAAGAAAACAAATGCAGCTCACAGCCGGGGCAGAACAGGTAACTCATGGCAGGTCATTACAAATGGTATCAGAACAGGTAACTCATGGCAGGTCATTACACGACCTACGTCCACCCCTGAGTGGCATACGGTCACTCTTAATGCAACTACACTTGCTAAGCTACGGTGCTTGCTCATTCCTTAGCAAACCTACGTCTACCTCCGAGTGGTACACGTCGCTTTTAACTGAAAGTACAACCACTGTTAAGTGGTATTCAGTTCGCCTCTTAGCTGGTTTATGTCCATTCTCAAATGGTACTCAGATTGTACTCAAGTGACCTACGTCTGCCTTCTAAAGGGTACTCAGGTCGCCTTAACTGACCTTTGCCCACTAGGTTGGTTCTCAGATCGTCTTACTCAATCTATGACCATTCACTTGGTTCTCAAATCTTTCTTCATAACGTGTAGTTGTTATATCGGACATCTACTGCCACTTTTTCGGCTCTCTATGACCTCTTCAGGTCATTGCACATGGGCCTTATCAGACTACTTATATGACCTCTTCAGGTCAGTATCCTTGATCTCTTCGGATGATGTACCTGATCTTATTAGACCACTTCTACAACTTGTTTAGGTCAATGTTCCTGATCTTTTTAGATCAATGTACATCATCTAATTGGACCACTAAAATAGCCTCCTCAAGACCATGCTCGTACTCTTAATAGTCTATGCTCATGCTCTTACTAGTCAACTGACCTCTTCAAGTCAGTGTACATGCTCTTCACTTCTACATGTCTTCAAGTCAAGGTACATGTTCTTACTAAATGACCGACCTCTTCAAGTCAGCGTATATGCTCTTATCATTTCTACACGTCTTCAAGTTAGGTACATATTCTTACTAAACGATTGACCTCTTCAAGTCAGTGTACATGCTCTTATCGGTCCTATGCCTCTTCAAGTCCGTGTATTTGTTCTTATTAATCATATGGCTTCTTCAAGATAGTGTACATGCTCTTATCAGACCACCTTACAAGATTTATAGCTGATATGAGCTCGGTTCTCAAATCCTTTCACAGCCTTTATTTTCGGCGTCTACTGTGACACCACATTTCAGACAATAACTGCCCACACACGGAAAAACGAGAACTAGATTATCACAAGATGTTACCACATTCAAGAACGGCCTTCATATCCACATCTATGTCACTACTGCTCATTCTCAATTTGCACTTCCTAAACGCTTGGCTTGGCTTCCAAGGAATTCAAGTTAAGCTTCTCCCTTAAAAATGCATTCTCAAATATCATAATCTCCACTATGCAAGGGGAAAAAAAGCTCAGTTCTCCAATTACGCACTTAGACTTTTGCAAATTGAGCATATAACACAAGATTAATGAACTAAAGAGTTAATGAAGATCATGAAAATTCACACGCTATGGAGTCAACACATGTGACAAAACATTTCAAAAACAAAGCACAAGCTACTATGTTAAAATTAGCATTTTAACCCATTTGTCGGGATAAGTGATACGATAATTGTGTAATGTGTGACCTCTATGAGGGCTCTAGAAACTTCCGAACCCTTAGAGGCCCACTAGGGTTCTGCCCATGGGAGCTCTATAAAAAGGACGTTCTATGATAGAGCGTACACGTGAAATCAAACCGCATCAGCTGTCTTATCCATATGCACCCTCTGTCCTGAAGCCCTGCCACACGCCTCCAACACCTGAACCAGCGTCTAAATATTACATTCTAAAGCCCTTGCAAAAATAATAGAGTTATCGGCAAAAAACAAGTGATTAATGTGAGGTGCCCATCTACAACACCTGAAACCCCAAATGTCCCCTCTCCGCTCTGCCAACTTCAATGCATCTGAAACATATATGATGATAATGAGCACCCCTGCCTCAAGCCTCGCGACGGAACCACCTCCCCACAAAGAAGAAACATATATGATGATAATGAGCACCCCTGCCTCAAGCCTTGCGATGGAACCACCTCCCCACAGTACTCTCCATAAAACCGACAAGTAAAAGAAACAAATGAAATACAATCATAAAAAATCCTGACCCGATTTAATCTTTAATTTTACATGCATGGAAACTCTTATAAACAAGGGCTCAATTCTTTTTGCATATTTTGTTAGGGTAGAGATATGACCCCGAATAACTCTAAATTGTACGATGAACGAGATTATAGCTTATTTCTTTATTTCTTTCCCTTTTTTTCTTTTCTTTTTTTTTTTTTTTGCGCCATCATAGCTTATTAATTTCTTTACAATAATTGTTGAATTTATTGATTTATTGCTCGATAAAATTTGGTCAGAGTTTTATCTTTTCATAAAGAATATGATGAACGATGGGAAAGGAAAGTACTTGTGTTGAGACAAAGATTGTGTTTTGAGCAACTTTATTGCCCAAATTCAGATCCTACATTTGCTTTGCTATTGGGGTAAATTAAGTCAACTTTCAAAATGCATTTTAAGCATAATTTCAAATTGCATTTTTATCTTGGCTTCAGTCATTCATTCATCAAAAAAAACATTTTTAGCTAGACTGGATTTTTCAGTTGGCAAATTTGGAATTAAGTCGTAGATGCTTCTTCCGACTCACATTTGCATCAAACTTGATTAAACGAAGGGCGCGAACAAGGGCGTGAAGGCAATTCTTTGTAATAATCAAGAACCAACAAGAAAATAATTTTCTTAAATTCAAGAATGGAACATTAGAACTGACAAAAACTAAACCTTATTAACCAAAAAAACAAAACAACATTAAAATGAGTGGAAAAAAATACGAGTGCATGCCAAGAAACAAATTGATCGACGTGAATCTTTATCTATGATACCGTCCAATATTAGGTACACGTAATGTGTCAAACTTTTCTAGTAGAACCAAGTTGGAAGAGTTATCAAATGAATTTAAAAACCCCTTTTGATCAGACAAGAAATTGGGACCAAAAGTTTGTGCAACTTGGAGCTGCGTTTGATCATCACCTTGTGTCCGAGTGCTGAAAAGGGCTATTTCTGCTTGAACTTTGGCTATTTGGCATTGCACATTGTATATTTCGTCATGTAGAAAATTTATGATGCCCACACAACCATAGATGGGATATTTGATCCTATAACGTGCTTCGTAGTACAAGGAGTCGGCTGCATCTGCCCGATGTTGCACTGGCAAATCCTATTTTAACACATCAACATAATCAACCATTAGTTAGACAAAACATATATAAAAACCCTACATGTAAGATTCTCACGTTGTTGAGCTCTTGACCAAACCGAAGAATGCATACCTGGAGTATCTTTCCAACGTTGCTAGCACCAAAAATTTTGTGAACGCAGGCAAATCTTTGGGGATTATTGGAAGGAAAATATAGAGAAAAGATACAATCTGAAGGACATCTTCTTCTCAAGTATTTGCAAGCGGCACAACGAGTGGAAGGCATTTTCGGGAAAAAAAAATCCAATACAAACTAAATAACTCAAAAAAGATTGTGTATGGAGAAAATTTAGTAGATTTATATATTATTGTTGGATTTGTTTATGGAGTTTATAACAGCCACACACACACACATATATATATTTTTCAAAGAATGGTAAGTCAGTTGTTTATTGAAATTCTATGAGAAGTGAATAACTTTAGCAAAAGGATTGAAGGACTAAATGGTAAGTGAACAGTTTTTGGCATGCATATAGATACTTTATAGTTGAGTACTCTCACATCAAAGTAAACATTATATCTTCAGTATTTATCTTCGGCTTAATATCTCGTTCTTCATTTTTTTTAATCAATCTACTTTAGATAGTAAGTAGTGTAGCCGGAAGATGGTCTAAGGGGTAACTGAAACTTGAGGACCTCTAATCAGAACACTAATTTTTATTTTTATTTTTTAATTTTTCAACAGGTAAAAAATAAAGAATTTTTTTCCCAAAACTGGGTGTAGTTAGGGATCGGGAAGGACACCCGCTAGCTAGCTCCACACATGACAATAGGGGTCAATAGTTGACACAATAAGGTGCCAATGTAGGTTTTAAATCATTCTCAATAATCATAATATCTTTTCTCGTTAGTTGATTGTATAACTGACTTGTTCACATGTAATACATGACTTAATTGAATTTGTAGAGTGGACGAGATTTTAGCTTTATTTCTCATATGATAATGAAGGTTGAATTTATTGATCTTGCTTGATAACATTTTTTGGTCGGAGTCAAATTGAGAGCTTTATTCCGAGTTGGCTTCTATTGAGCCAAATCAGGCTCCTTATGTGAAGCCGGCCAATAAGAATATATGAGTGATGGGAAAGGAAAGAACTTGTGTCAAGACACAGATTATGTTTTGACATTTGCATTCCTAATTCCAATCGCTACATTATCTCTGTTGCAGCTTTGCTCTTTGCCAACTTTCTTAATGCATCTTAAGCTGATATATTGATAAGAATAAAAATCTTCCTCCGGTTCATGTGCAAAATTGGTCGGGACAGTACAGGGAAGGGTAAAACTGCCTTGCTTGTGGGACAAGAAATCTTATCCCATCCCCACCCCGTTGCTCAGTTAAGCGGGGCATTGCCGCGGTGCCTTTTGGAGAGGTCCGTGCGAGGTATAAGTTTTTGAGTTGGAATTGACATCCCTAGACCATAAATGTCATTTTAAGATGTGGGTGATTATTTTGACATCACAATTTAGTAGTACTCAACATTATTAACTTATTATATATTTATTTTTAACATTTTATTATTATAATATTTATCTTGTATCAATTGAAATATCAATTAATTTTCTAATATTTCACTGAGAGAATTGCAAAAAATATTTAAATAAACAAAAAAGTAACATCTAACGATATACCACTACGTATTTTCACACGATTTTGAGGTACAAAATCAAAATTTTTAAATATATCCAATCATTAAAACATAAGATGATAATGACATCAAAGATTCGAAGAAAAATGTTGGGGGAGGGGGACTTTTAGAGGCCTACTGTCACGCCACCAATTTTTATTACCATATTATCTCAAAATATCAATAGCAGAAGAGTTATCTCAATTCAAAATCGAGTACGAGACTTTACAAATACAATTCAAAACAATATGATATCATGTTATTATCCCTTTACAACAACTATTGCGGCCACCCACAACGAAATTTTGGCCATACACTAAAATCTCGATCACATACATGTATCTTCTCCACCTTTGGGACGATCCGGCCATAAAGCTCTAAATCCAATACCTACATGATTGTTAGGAGAGGAGGGGTGAGTACAAAGTACTCAGTGAATAATAACATGTATTGGCTTACGCAAAACAATGCAAGAAGGATCACAAATTGACAAAGATACAAAGTTCGGGCACATCATACCACAAAACAATTCAAATACAATTGAAAACGGGTAGACAGCGTCACTAGTGAGGCCCAAGAGCAAGGAACAATCATTTATCCAAAGAAATAGTGCACCGTCAATCATCAAAGGCTAAATACAATTAAAGGAAGGCACGGTTCCAAAAGAGATAGATAGCTATACGAGATAGCCAAGAAATAGAAAAGGATAGTGCCAAAAATATGCATTACTCACCTTTTACCACAAAGATTTTTTGAACAATTTTAGATAGAAGATGTCTTCAAATATTTGATATTTCACAAGAAAAGTGTCTTATTTAAGTAGGGATTTAATATGTATACAGAAAAGCTTTATTTTTAATGCAAAGATGGTGTTTCGGGGGTTTTAATTGGTGTTTTTCTTGCCACAATGGGGTTGGATGAATTTTGGGTGAATGGCATAGATTTGGGGAGTAAATTGAGGGATTTCCTTAGCTTGGGACCATTAAAATCCACGAATGGCAACAATGACAAGTGTCTGGATAAGTTAGCAAGATTAGCACATTTCAAATTCTAAAAATGACAAGTGTCTTATATATATGGCAAAAGTAGAGATTTATTATTTACACAAATGACAAATGTCTTATAAACTTAGCACCATTCATTAATTATAAAACTAGCACATGCCTTAGAATTTGGCAAATCTAGCATACCCAATCCTTGGTCATTCTTGTGATTTAAGTAATTAATAGTGGTCTCTTAAATTTAGGTATTTAGTTGAGTAACAAACTTTTAGTTTTGGAATATAAAGAATGAAAAATTCACATATTTGTTTCAATTGTTGGCAAAATAATTATCGTGTCACCAAATTTATAGTTGAACTTTTGCGAGATGTTACATAAGAAACAAATATTAGAGATGTTCAAAATTAATATAAAAATGTGGTATGTCTATTAAAAAGAGTGGTATAAATAGGGTTAATTTCACAAATCGTCCCTAACCCTTGGGTTAAGAACCGGTTTCGTCCCTAACTTTTTTTAAGACACCTCACAGGTCTCAACATTTGATAAATACACACAAATCGTCCTTTTTTCACTATTCTATAAAATTTTTAACAAAATAATGATTATACCCCTTAAACTTTTTGAATTTTTTTAAAAAAATTAAAAATAATAAAAAATAAGAGAAAACACCCAACCCTCCCCCTTCCCCTCCCCAGGATTGGCAGCATTCCAGAGGCGAGTAAATTCCCCCTCCCCAAAATTTTGTGTATAAATGGGGGGAGAGACTCTCCCCCTTTTGGTCGCCGAAATGCTACCATTCCAACGGATTCCGCCACTGGAATGGTAACATTTCAGGTGGCCAATCTTTGGGAGGGGGGAGAGGGGGAGGTGGGTTGGGTGTTTTCTTTTTTTTTTTTTTCTTATAACTATTTTTAAAACTTTTTTTTAATTTTAAAAAGTTTGAGGGGTATAATCTTTATTTTGTTAAAAATTTTATAAATAGTGAAAAAATAGTAATTTGTGTGTATTTATCAAAGGTTAGAGACTGTACGGTACCTTAAAAAGGTTGGGGATAAAATTGATTTTTAACCTAAAGGTTGAGATCATTTGTGAAATTAACCCATGTAAATATAAGGATAATTCACACATAACGTCTCAACCTTTCAAGCATTTTATCACATTTTCAACCTTTATTTTTTCACATGTGGGTCAACCTTTTAAAACATCCTTCTTCAAGTCCCAGGCAAAGGAATTCATCAATTTCCTCCCATAAATTGGGGATGGTTTTAGTAAAACACAAAAAAATAAATATTTTAATTTTAACAAAAATGGGGGGTGGGGGGTTGGGGGAGGACTATGCTGCCGGACTGGCAGCCAAAAGAGGGAGTCCCCCTCCCCCAATATTTCATTTTTTTTTCTGATTAAAATATTTATTATTTTATATTTTATCAAAAATATCCTTAACTTAACTAAAGAAATTGACGAATTCTGTTGTCAGAGACTTAGATGGGGATTTCTTAAAAGGTTAAAGACCCATATGAGTAAAAATAAAGGTTGTGGACGTGATCTATTAATACTTAAAAAGTTAGAGACGTTAAGTGTAAATTACCCAAAATATAATTAGCCTTGTAGGATTTGATTCTCATCCAAACAAATTTCGAATGTCTTCCCGCTTGACTTTGCTTTAGCTTTCTAACTAAAGATTCCAAGCGCTTTATCATGAACTATTATAGCAATATCTTGGTAACTACAGTGTGCTTCATAGTACAAGGTGCCGGCTGCATCTTCCCGATGATGCACTGGCAAAATCCTATTTCTACACATTAAATGATCTCCTATTAGCTAGACAAAGCATAAACCATACTTGTAAATTGTAATATTGCAACAATTTTGAGCTCTTGACAGAAAAATACAATATACCTGGAGTATCTTTCCGATGTTGCTAGCATAAAAAATTTTGTAAATGTAGACAAATCTTTGAGGGTTGTTGGAAGGAAAATAAAGGGAAAAAATGCAATCTGAAGCAAGCGGCACACGATTGGAAGTCATTTTCAAAAATAAATCCGATAAATAAATAAAAATAATTAAACAGCTCAAGAGAGTTTTTTTTTTTTCTTTTTATGTAGAAAATCTAGTACCAGATTACGGGATTTTATTTAAAAAAAAAAAATTGATGAGAAAGGAATAAATTTAACAAAAACATTGAAAGGATTAATTGGCAAGTGAACAATTTTCGGATAGATACACAACTTGAAATAAATACGTTATATTTTTGAGTACTCGGTCATGTCGTCAAATATGCAAGATGTTCAAATAAATGTCAATACCAAAATTTCAAAATGAAATCTTCGTATTATTACAAAAGGGCAATTCTATAAAGACATGAAAATGTAACATAAAAATTGACATAATTATCACATGAACACTTTTTCAACATGATCCAATGTAACTAGCTTTGTTACTTACATTGACAATGTCAGTTTTCGATCTGTCTCATTTTCGTATCTCTCTAAAATTTTTTATTATAGAATGCATTACATCTTCATTTCAGCTCATACAAAGAAGATGACCATTTTATCAATCTTTTCCATAAATACATTGATTCTATATAAGTGAGGCCTGGAAATATTATATTTCTTCCATTTCAAAAGATTTTTGAGCCATTAGTTACTCATTACTGGTCACGCCAGCAGGCTACGAGGCAATTGCAATCATAGTGGCCGAGGCCTTACACAGTATCCTAAAAACAGATTCACTTGAATCACAATTGAGTGTTTGTTTCCCATGATATAACGGTAGAACCCGCTACGTACACGAACTAGAACTTATGCATGACCAGTACGTCAGTACCACCAAAACAAAAGATTTCAAGAGAGAAGAAGAGAAATTCGTGCATCAGAACTGTCTTAATCTAGGTGGCAAATGGCTTGTGAACAGTCACAAAACGTATGTGAATTATGAGAGAGTTAAGTAACTAGTAAACATTCCATCACATCGTTTAAGTGCAAAAACAAATAAAATTTGTAGCTTAAATTAGCAAAACTCAAATTAGACTAGGTGCCTACTTTCAATTCAGCATCCGTGTACAAAGGTCACACGCACAATCTTATTAGATTTTTGAAGTTTTTTGGGCCCGTAAGGGCTACAACGCCTGCCTATCCGGGTCTAGATCCACTCGTGCCTACTTGATGAGTAGTCGGCTAGCCTCTATAAGTTGGTTTAGGACAAATTTTCTCAATTGGGATAGTAGTTTATGCACTTTTAGTGGTACTTAACTCGTATATCTTCTCAATATGCAATCTACATACGGCTTTTAGTAGTAAACTCATGTCACGAATGATTACTAAATACCAAATTTAAATGCCAAATGTCCTGATTGGCTAGGCCTAGGCGTACTGTATTGATGAGTACTAGGATTTTTTTCCAACGGCTGTTAGATCATAACACTGTTGGGCACGAAATCTTGTAGTTCCAGCAAATGTTACCTTCTAAGAAATCTGTTAATTCTAACAAAGTATTGGGACAATCTCAAAGCTGGAAATGTTAGCAATGTCAAAGAGGTTATTGGAAAACTATCATAATCTCTTTGACATTGTGTTTGGAGGGAATGTTCTCCTAATAGTCGGCTGGTATAATGCCTCAGTCACATGTAACAGTAGATGGGACGTATAACAATTTTGACCCACGTACACATGCTGGATTCACAAGTGGTTGGTAATTTGGTATTTGTTAATAATAAGGGTTAATTTCACAAAAGGTCCTCAACCTTTGAGTTAAGAATCGATTTCGTCTTTAATCTTTTTTAAGACTCTTCTGGGTCCTCAACCTTTCACAAATACTCACAAAAGGTCTTTTTCACTATTCATAGAAAATGACGATTATACCCTTTAGTCTTTTAATATTATAAACAAAACATTTCAAAATATTAAAAATAATAAAAAAATTTTAAAAATATGGCTATGGAAATGGCTGTCGAAGCCATTTTCAGAGGCCAAAAGCTGGAAACGACAGCAAACTGCTGGCGTTTCCGGCAGCAAATATGGGGGATGGATCCCCTATTTTGCTGCCCATTTTAAAATGGGGGGATCCACCCCCGACAGCAAAAATGGGGGGATCCACCCCCCATGCCTGCTGCCGGAAACGCCAGCAGTTTGCTGCTGTTTTCGACATCTTTTTGGCCAGCCATTTTCAGCGGTCATCGTGAGTGAGGAGGGGTGGGGAGTGGCTTGGGTGGGTGGGTTTTTTTAAATTTTTTATTATTTTTAATATTTTTAAATATTTTGATTTAAAAATTAAAAGATTAAAGGTATAACCATCATTTTCTATAAAAATTGATTGAATAGTGAAAAAAGACCTTTTGTAAGTATTTATGAAAGGTTGGGGACCCAGAAAAGTCTTAAAAAAGATTGAGGACAAAATCAATTCTTAGCTCAAAGGTTGGATACCTTTTGTGAAATTAACCCCTAATAATAATTTGAATAACGATGGACTTCCATATTAATTTATCAATTCATTCACGGGTTTTGCATTAACAAAATGAGTAAAACTGTCAATTAAGGCATTTAAATAATTTGAGTTCTAGATATTTTAGAGTTAAAATTGTAAATCAGTAAACTAATTAGTAAATTAATGGGGAAGTATCGCATTACTCTAATACTTTTAGGAAGACGTACTTATTTGGCATAAAAAAGTGATATGCTTAGTTGTCAACAATGTATTAAATAATTGTCGATCTTCAAATCTATCACTTGTATATAAACACTTAATCAATTTTGCCAACTAACCCATGTCGGTTTTTCATATCAGATAAATATATCTCCTTAAAATTACTCATAAAAATGCAAAAATTCTATGGAGACATAAAAATAGGACATAAAAAATTGATATTATCGATGTGACAAAGTTTCATCGGGTATTGAAAAGTGTTCATATGATAATTCAGGGTTGAAAAGTATTCATATGATAATTATCTAATAAATTTATGTCAAATAAAAATATCATTTTTTATGTCACATTTTCATGTTTCGTTAAAACCACTCATATAGGCTAGGAAGATATTTCCTTGCGGTGTGTCTGGGCCGCATTAAATTTTATTGTGCGAGACAGACAAATTTTCTTACAAAAGAAAGATCTCTTATCCTGATTCCGACTACGGCTATTTAATTGAAGAGACATCGCAATAAAATATCTGGTAGGAAATCAATGAACGAACGTGCAGGAGACGTATTTGTAATTGTCGGTCAACCCCAATTATTATGATTGCGTTACAGCTTATATATTTGCTACAATTTAAAGAAAAATATATTTGCAATTTGATTTGATCAATGAAATCAAACGGAATTTTCTAGGTTTGGTGCCCTATCTGTTCTAATAATCGGACTCGAAATCATATCCAGTAGTAGGCACGGGCGATAAAGTACATATACTTACTGACTTTTACTGTTTTTAATATTTGATGATTATTATTTTTCATCAACATACTAAATTTAATTTAAGTAATAGCTTATAATTAACTAATTAACATGGTAAAGTAATTACTTGTTCCCATTGGTTTGCCAAAAAAAAATTTATTTATTCCCATTTTCATAAAAATTAAAAAAAAAACTTTTAGTTGATAGCATCGTAAAAGTAAAATCTAAAAACACCGCCCCGCCAGCGGGTATCTTTTCATTTAATTTACTATTTAGTATTTACTCAAAAAAATAACAGTAGCAATAACTAATTAATTTATCGTTAATTAGGAAATAATAGATAAATGTAAAAATAAATTAAATTTACTTAAAATATATATAAGTCAGATATAAGCTGGATAATAACATAATTAGCAAAATTAAGTATTAAACTAGGAATTAACAAAAAAATAAATTAAGCAAAATTAGGAATTAGCAAAATTTAGTTAGAGTAAATTTTAGAAGTATACTAGGCAGCAAACTAGGCAAGAAAAACAGCAGCAAACTAGGCAAGAAAAACGCTGCTGTTATTTTAATATATAGTACATTCATCCCATAAAGATAGCCTTAATCATATTTTCAATAAGCTATGGGACCCAATTTTTTCCTTCAATTTTTTTTTTTTTATTATTCCTAGTATATTTATCATCTATCAAAAAAAAAAGTAAAAATGATACTTGCATTTTGAATTTAAATTTGAGAAGTATGGTAAATTTTAATATAATAGATAGATGTTCAATTTGACAACCCAAATCAATCAACAAAAAAGAAAAAAACACAAATTAAGATCAAATTTCAGTAGATTTTAATATTATTTCTTGATTAGTGAATTGTTATTTTAGCTTCTTTTTGTTCAACAACTTGAATTGTTGTTTTATTTGGTTATTAGTAAATCGCTAGTATTGTAGTTTATTTTTCGACTCTATTTTAGCACATTGTTATTATTTAAAAAAAAAGGGATTCTCGCATGTAAGTTGTTGCATTTGTAATAAATTAGAAAAATACTCTCAATTGTAACTATTTTGGTCTTAAGAGTAGTATTGGAAACAAATTATAAAAATATTTATTATACTCTCAATTGTAATTTGTTACACTGACCGTATTCTTTCAAATAAATAACCCAACATTTTTAATTTGTCAATTAAAAATTAAAATAAGTATTTTCTAATTACAATAGTCAATAGGTGTGTATTGGCTGATTTCCACAAAAAAAAAAAAAAAATCATCATAGGAGCCCATTTTGTAAACTTCTCTTAGGGCCTTATAGACTAGAGGTCCGCCTGAGATTAAGAAAAAATCATTTATATAATAATAAAACAAATATGTCAACTATATTTTTAAAAGAAAAATGACCTATATTTTAGAGTGGACGAAAAAGAATAAGAAGCTATTTTTATTGGACGAAGGTAGCAATATAATTTCACTTTGATAATTTTATTTTGATGATAACAATGCATATATTAAATAGAACATATAACTACTATATCTCGATAAGACAAGAGGCCTATATTTTAGGACAAACGAAAAAGCGCAAAGCAGGCTTATATGTCTTAAAAAATCACTACTAAAAAAATAAAGAAAAAGTCTGCACTTAATAATTTTGTTACACAATGAACGTGTACCATGCTATTGGATTGACTTAAGTTTAATCATATTATGATTTGTGAAAAAATAGGACACTACTAAAAAAATAAAGAAAAAGTCTGCACTTAATAATTTTGTTACACAATGAACGTGTACCATGCTATTGGATTGACTTAAGTTTAATCATATTATGATTTGTGAAAAAATAGGACACTACTAAAAAAATAAAGAAAAAGTCTGCACTTAATAATTTTGTTACACAATGAACGTGTACCATGCTATTGGATTGACTTAAGTTTAATCATATTATGATTTGTGAAAAAATAGGACACTACTAAAAAAATAAAGAAAAAGTCTGCACTTAATAATTTTGTTACACAATGAACGTGTACCATGCTATTGGATTGACTTAAGTTTAATCATATTATGATTTGTGAAAAAATAGGACACTACTAAAAAAATAAAGAAAAAGTCTGCACTTAATAATTTTGTTACACAATGAACGTGTACCATGCTATTGGATTGACTTAAGTTTAATCATATTATGATTTGTGAAAAAATAGGACACTACTAAAAAAATAAAGAAAAAGTCTGCACTTAATAATTTTGTTACACAATGAACGTGTACCATGCTATTGGATTGACTTAAGTTTAATCATATTATGATTTGTGAAAAAATAGGACACTACTAAAAAAATAAAGAAAAAGTCTGCACTTAATAATTTTGTTACACAATGAACGTGTACCATGCTATTGGATTGACTTAAGTTTAATCATATTATGATTTGTGAAAAAATAGGATCTTAATAAGCGTATTGTGTGTAAATACAATGCGAGTTTTTTTTTTTTTTTTTTTTTTGAGCATGTATCGTTGTTCAAAAGCAAAAATATAAGTATTACACCTATTTTCTATTCAAGTTCATTTTGGATATGTCAAAGTTATGACTTATGAGTTGACATGTACAAGTGAGATGCAAAAGGAAAATATACGCCAAGCTCCCTTACTAACATTGGTACAAATCAGTAAGCATTGATCCAAAAGGAGCTTTTCTCATTGGTAATTAAAGACACCTCCCTATCATGTTATTTAATTTAGGTATGAGTCATCATTATTTCCCTAAATTACATTAAAAAAAAAAAAACAGTACGTTCGCCAGACAAAAGGAGATGGGGGAGGGGATTTACCACAAAATGCATATATTAGGAACTAATCAACCTCGGAAAAAAAGGTTGGGACCAAAATTTAGATGCACAAAAAGTAAAGGACGGGGGCCACTTCTGCCAATTATCTCCCAGTTTTGGACACATAGGTTCGCGAAACCAAGTAGTAGACCTATAATTTTAGGTTAGTGAGCCCTAAGAGCTCTATTTGTTGACCAGTTCGACTCAATCCGCTCCCATTGCTAATTTAAATTAATACATTTTAATTTTTATTTTACATAAATATATTCATCTTTTGATATTTATAGATGTGCACAACAATTAAGCGGGATATGATACAAAAATCGAACATTTGATTTCAAATAGTTGGCGTGGGTTGTATTTGAATACACCTTACCAGTTGAGCTTAAATGCACTAGGAAAGCGTCTTACACCATTTATGGTAATAGACGTCTTATCTCATATCATTTGTCACAATTAAACACTCTTGTTTACAAATGATTATTTGAAAATATTTTCAAGTCAAAATGAGAAGATGAGTTTTTCTACCTATAAAAATCTACCTTTTTAAAAATGTTTGGCATATTGTTACTCTTTTTTTTTCCCCCAAATTTCAAAGATTTTAAGGAAAGGAAAATTAAACAAACCCTCCTGAAAGGAGTGGAAAATCAATCAAATATCATCGAATCATATATGAGTCTCTAAAAATCTACTTTTCTCTAAAAATCAACCCCTCAAATGCATTATATTATTTAAATAGTTTTAATCCAAAAAATGTTATTTCCCACCATTCTTCTTATTTTGTCTAATCTCCTGCTCACGCCACGTCATCTTATCCTCTTGGTTCAAGCAAAATGTATAAATAACATAACAATCTCTTCAGGAATTATGAGAGAACCGTTTACTCTAATGTATTATTATAAAATTATTATTATATTATTTATATTAGTTTTAATCCAAAAAATGTTATTTTCCATTCTTCTTATTTTGTCTAATCTCGTGCTCACGTCACGTCTTGTTATCCTGTTAGTTCAAGCAAAATATTACAAATAACATAACATCCTCTTCAAGAGTTATGAGAGAACCTTTTAATCTATTATAATAAAATTGTTATATATTCAGTATTCTTTGGTTATAATTATGTTTAAGTATTTTTTACATAGTTTACTATGTGGCATCAAAGTCGATTTAATGTTCAAAAATTTTATAAAGATTGCATCACGAAGTTAGAATGTCAATAAAATTCAAAAGTCTCGTTATTAGGATTGCATAATCGAGTTTAAGACAACTGAACCAACAAACCTAAGTTTTTATAGTCAATTTTACATTTTTTTTCAATGTCGACATTAATTATTCCGTGCCATTGTAATATATATATTCTTCACGGACCTTTCATCTTGGTCTTAGTGCATAATACATGTCCTTGATGGTATAAATAAAATAAATTAATAAATTAAAATTTCACTAAATAGCAAAATCGAATACATTACATAAGTTGTCAATTCTTTTTAAAAGTACAACTACAATCTGCATTTTAATAGTACAAATGCGCATAGATATAATTAGTCCAGCTGAAATACAAGGCAAAAAAATTTACAATAAGAAAGCATTTTAGAAATTTTTGGAATCTAGTGTTCTCTTACAATTATATGTATAAACATGGTTATTGGCTTTAATTAACATGGTTATATAATACGAGACTTTTAAACTATCAATTTGAAATAAAGTTCTATATTAACAGTAGTGTCCAAATTAAATATAATGTATCCATCTAATATTCCTAATACACACGATTATCTTTGAGCCATTCTACTTTGTATTGTGATGAGTAAATTGCAAAATGAAAATCTTCTACTAATAATTTGACCAATATCTGCCATGTACTTTCGTTTGCATCCCTTTCTATGAAAGAGAAAAAGAATATCTCGGCCAAACAAGTACTTACATAAAATAATAATATGTCGTTGTTAATTTAGTCAAAAATAGAAAAAAAAAAGTAATTATCTTTATCTTGTAGGTATTTTTGTAGCCAACAAAAATAATATGATCAATAATTGTCAATAGCTATATGTGTGGGGGACACCAAAGGGACTTGTGGGCATGTATTGCTTCAATGTGTTACAAAACAAAAAGGCTTGCAGCCGCCCTACCACATATACCCTTTTTTTTCCCCACTAATTAATTCACATTATGTAGGATACTGCATCTCGATAGCAGAGGACAACACTGACATCTCTTACCTACCAAAGGAAAATAATAGGAGAAAAATAATTTTTTTTTGAAGAAATTATTGGGGTCAAAGCTAGCATGATGTATAATATGAGCCATACAATTATATGATTAGTTTTTTTGTCACTTTCAAATCTATATATCTATAAACACAAAGATAGGAAGGGGTTTGATTTATTTCTATGGTTTAACATTAACTCGATCGATCTTCCCTTGCAATTAGGTTAAGAGGTTTTCAGAATATATTATCCGTTTGATGTAACTTATTTATTCTCATAGTCTTTGATTTTTTGAGGAAAAACATTTCGATATGCTCGTTTAGGTGAACATTCTCATCTAAAACCTCACAAGATCAAGATTGATCAAATAGAGTCACATAGATATGACACTCGTGCTGTTTTTTCGATCACTAAAATGAATCTAAAATTATCAATATAATAAACTAAAAACGTGTAAGTCATAGTGATATTAGCTGTCAACTTATAACAATTATGAAAAGTTATTTCTATCTTATTAGCGAAGCGAGCTCGATTGTATCGCAAAAATCGTTGAAAATGGTTGAAGTGTATGTGAAATTATTGGGGATTGACTTTGAGATTTGTACACCTATCACAATAACTTCACCAGTTAAGGCGTAACCCTAATTGACACACCAAGCCTTTTAAATAATTATATTGACCAATTGATCATAGTGTAAATGTGGTCCAATTGTACTCACTTAGCTTTCTCACATGGGATTGAGTAATCTTCACTCATAGAACAATAAAGTATCACATGCCATTATGCCATCCAGAAAGGATTGCTTGCCAAACTACACAACAAATAATACATAAACACTCCATATAAAAACAAGATTCCTCAGTTCCTCATGTGGTAAACAAAGATTTGTACACACATAGGTGTGTGTACATATTACTAGAAAATTTTCACTCCAACTAGCACTGTATTCAGCTGTTAAAATAAGCACTCCTTTACATGGGCCTCGATCATTGCATGCAGAGCCCACCCCATGTGAGCGGATGCTCATTTTAACGCCCAGTTCTCAGGTGATGAAAAAAAAAAAAAAAGAAAAGCAAAAAACTCGTATTACCAGGTAGTTTCAACATGAAAACATAAGATAAAAAAAGGTGGGGTGGGTGGAGGATAGATTTATAACAACATGATGTTAATAGCTAGACTTAAACTAATGTTGCATGCGTGGATGCAACCTTCAACTCTAGGCTTCACCGACGAAATTTTGGCCTTTAGCGATCGAAAAATTCGTGATTGGAAGCAATTTTCCTTTTGCTAGCGACGCTTGTGAACTAATTTGGAATGACGATTGAGCAGATTATAATCTGAGCTTGATCTTGGAATTGGAACATATACAAGTGAATCTGAAACTTGACAACTTCTTTTGCAAGAATTTATGGCCCTAGTGATTTTTAAACCTTTCCAGACAGTACTTCCAAATGAATCCTCCTCCTCCTCATCCTTCGAGCACTCCACAAATGCTGCAAAAAAGGGATCCTTTTTCTTTGGAAAACTCTGTTCTTGAAAGTGTGATTTCTTGGAGTATTTTGAGCTGATTTTTCCAGCAGGAGGCGATGGGAGAAGGTCTCTGAAGGACATGATCTCTTTGTTCTTGACACTTTCTTGCTTGGGAATTCCAGGGATTTTCTCCCAAGAAAATGGCACTCCTGATGAGAATCTAAGAGGCGTGATTGGACTAAATGAATCAAAATCATCATTGAAAGAAAATGATCCCAATGATGAATTACATGAATGTGATGAGGAGGAGGAAGAGGAGGAGAAGGAAAGATTCCGGCGACCAACCCGTCGGAATGGCTTGGTGGAATGGAGGATTTCTGCCTGAGAATTTTCAGTGGAAGCCATTGCTTTGTTAAACAAGAAGTAGAGTTGTGTTGTTAAGTAGTCACTTTGGTTGTATTTATATGGAAGATTATTTAAGGTGTTTTATGGTACTGAATATGACATAATAAAAAAGATAAAGAAATATTTAATCAATCAGAGTGGGGATTAAATGGGAAATAAATAGTGAGGTGGGGTGGGTGGTGGGGTGAGGGGGGTTGAGATGTTGATATATAATTTTGTCCCTGTATATTTTGTGATTTTCCTGAAGGGATATGGTGAGGAGTAACACTAACTTAAATTGATTAGATAGCTGTTTGAGTGTGGTGGATTCAATTCTGGGGATGCCTAGTTAATTTTGATAAATATATGTATGTATAAATATATATAATTTTTTACACAGATTATGTGGTTAAATTTTATTGGAGTGGGATTGAAGCTCCTCTACATAGTATTGGAGGATATGTCTGTTAAGGAAGTTTTGCCAATAAAAGATGTTGCTCAAAAGCAAGGTAATTGGACTTTCACATACATACACACAGTGGCACAAATCTTGATGTGATGCAAATTTGTCGCCACTAGATTTCGTGTAGACGTTCATGTTCTGAAATTAGTAAAACCCACCCAAATCGATAAATTTAGTTTAAACCATTCAATGAAAAGAGTACTTCCTTTTTTTTTTTTTATTTAATGGCAATTCTCTCTTTTTTATTACTATTATTGGGTGAAACAACTAAGGCTATGCAAACGGGTTTTGGTCTCAGGTTTTTAAAGGACAAAGACTGGACAAACATCTTCGGTTCCGTCCTGGTCCCAAAAATGGCAAGCCCAAAAGGTTTCGGTCTCGACGTGGGCTCAGATAATGAATTCAACTCTTTTCGGGCTTTTTGGGTTTGTGAAAAAAATTTTCTATAGACTTAGTAACGTAAAAACACATATAAACAAAGTTTAGAGCAAACAAATCGAAGGGCTTTATGTGTGATAAAAGTATTAACATGCCTCCGTAAGATAAAAGTACTAGATTTACTTGTATTTCTCTTTTTTTTATTTTAACAAATATAAAATTATTAAATATTTGAAATACGTATCTTAAATTGGAAAATAAATGTAAAAATCATAAATATTATATCTACTTTATAATTTTAAAAATTTTACGATACAATTTTAATATTTTCAAAAGGCAAAAGATGAATAATTCCTACTTTATTATACATTTATATTGATTAAATATTACAAAAATGATGTAATTGTCAAAAATAAACAACACTTACAACTTAAAGTAAAAACAAGAAAATCCATTTCACACTTTTTACCAATAAAAAAACACTTAAATAAATAAAAAGATGTATAAGCATAAATTCTCAACGTGTATATATAAATATATATATATTATATAATAATAGCATATAACTAACATAGAGTCAATAAATATATTATAAATCCGAACAATTTTCTTTAATAAAATCCTTATAATGTTACAAATTCTAGTAGCATTATATATTAACACAATATATATTATTGCTTAAAAAATAATATAATAATGATGATTTTTAGAAAAGTTTATTGGTCAAAAAATTCCAACTTGAAAAAGAAATTTAGCAGTACTGCTTTAACTTTTTGATTGTACCACGTTGAAAGTTTTGTAAAAAAGCAATATAATTGGAGCTTATAAATAAGATGGGTCTTTGTGTAAGTGACTATGTAAAGGAAATTTTGTAGACTTTGAGGTAAATTAATAATTGTCTTGGTCCTTTATATTTAGTTTTAAATTTAAATGATTGTCCCACATTGAAAGTTTTATAAAAAAGTAAAATAATTGGAGCTTATAAATAAGATGAGCCTTTACACAAGTGACTATGTAAAGGAAATGGTTTTGATTCTTGCCTCTTGAGTATTATGAAAAGTGAAAATTGGGTTTCAATTTATATATTAAAAAAAAGTCAACCGCTCTTTAACAGGGTTTCCGGGTTTTCAAAAGAAAACCCGAGACCGAACCGAACTAGTCATTTTAGCAGCAAAGCTAGGACTGGAACTAGCACATTCAATCCGGTTTCGAGTCGGTTCAATAGGTCCCTTTTTTTGCACACCTCCAGAAACAACAATGAAAAAAGTACTTCTTTGTGCCGGATTGGTACAAGTAACATGATTATAACTAAAATGTCTAGGTTAAGTGTAATAAAATAGAAAGTGAAATCTTTCTTTTCCCAAAAGAATGAAAAAAAAAAATGTGAAATTCTAAGAAACCCTTCATTTTTTCTCCTTTTTTTGGGAAGGAAAAACTAATTAATAATAATTAGTTAAGGGTAATTTTCACTTTTTTCTCAAATTTTCAACTTTAACACAATTTTGTCCATATTCTTTGTTTTTCTCCCGTTATGTCCTCAATCTTTCAATTTCAAAATAAATTTGTCTTCATTTTTTGTTTTTTCTCTATTTTGTCCTTAATCTTTCATAAATTCTCATGTTTTGTCCCTTCCCTAAAACTTTTCATTAAAATGGCATGTTAAGCAAGCGGCAAAATGGGAATAAAACTTAAGTGATTTCACTCTAGATCACCAATCTTTCAATTTTGATACAAGTGTCTCCATTCTTTTTTCCTTCTTTATTCTCAACTTTCATATATTAACATATTTTGTTCTCAATATGTGATTGGCGTTTAATTGGTTAGATGCTTAATTGGTATTATTTTGGATAAGTTTCCAATTGCAGTGTTGAAAATACATTGGTGTAATGTATACATGTTCTTTTTTTTTGTCACGTTTAATTGGTAACTTTTGGCTAGATTTTTGGTTAATTAGTTATTAATTTGATATTTTTGGTCATATATGTGGTCTCTTGAAGATTAGAAATTAAATCTAATTAAATACATGTAACACCATAGATATGGCAAAAAAATACCAAAGTAATAATTAATTAACCAACAATGTAGCCAAAAAAATACCAATTAAACATATGATTCAAGAATAAACAAAATATTTTTAGCAACACAATTGAAAATTTAGCCAAAATAATATCAATCAAACATCTGACCAATTAAACATAGCTTACAAACTTTGATAGTCGGAAGGTAACATGAATATATGAAAGTTGATAATAAAGGCAAAACAAAAAATGAGACTAAAATTGTGTCAAGATTGAAAGGTTGAGGACATAGAGTGGAATAATTCAAGTTTTATTCCTATTTTGTTCCTTATTTAGCGTGCCGTTTTAACATAAAAATTTACGAAAGGGCCAGGATGTGTGAATTTATAAAATATTGGAAACAAAATAGAGGAAATACAAAGAACGAGGACAAGTTTGGGTCGAAGTAGAAAGATTGGGGGACAAAATAGGAGGAAAAAGAATAAGAACAAAATTATCTCAGAGTTGAAAGTTTGGAGACAAAAAGTGAAAATTACCCATTAGTTAAATATTTATAGGAAATCATTAGAATATCAACTAATTAATTAATTCACCAAAAGAAATATTATATTATGAAGAAAATTATGTAGTTTGAACAAGTACTGCAGTGGTCAAGTTCTCATCTTCTGGGAAAGAGGTCCCGAAAAAGAAGAACATCACAGAATTCCAAATTTCTTTCCTTATTTAGGAAATTATATAAATAATAAACATATTTACAGAAGATTGTTGGATACTTAATTCTACTTAATTCTGCAATTTGCAATATTGCACAAAATGAAGAAATATTTCTTAGAACTGTTTACCAACAGATTAGTTTTGACCCAATTATTTGCCTTTTTCTTATACAAAAGATTTTTTTTTTTTTGCCATTTTATTTCACTTATTTTTAGTAATTGAACCCAATATTAATAGAGGCGGGTGTTGTCATATATCTTCTTCGAAATAACGTTATGCACGATAAGGCTACTAGAGGACATAAATCCAACCTCTAATATGTCTTGCGAGTTATTTAAAGTAGTAGGAGCATTTTCGAAACATCTTGTTTTTTGGCTTCTGATTATATATTTTTTTAACACAAAATTGAGGAGTTTCAATGATGGGTCTTCGTATACACTGGCGTCGGAAGGGGGGGCATTGTGGGCCTAAGGCCCCTAAATTGGCCCCTTTTTTATAACCTTGTAAAATTGAAAGTTAAAAGAAAAAAAAGAAAATTATGTATAAATGGTTTAGCGGTATACTATACAGCCTACCCCTCCAATTCAGAACCTAGTCTTGGTAAAGAGCACTCTTTACCACTCAAGTTATCACCTTAATAGTCTGTATTTTGCTTTAGATTAGATTTTTTTTTTTTTATTACAAAGGGGAATATCGGGGAGAGGAATTGAGCCATAGACCTAGTGTGTAGGAAATCTACTTGAATACCACTAGATCACTTGGTTTCAGCTGCTTTAAATTAGATGAATTAGTGGATATATTAAATTTTATTTTTAATGGATAAATAATTAATCCAAAGTCGTGAATGTTAAACCTTACCATGGAAGATGACGAAAGTGTAGAAGGGTTCACAGTTCATTTCCTTGCACTAAAAGCCCTCAAAATTTACTTATCATAATACTTAAGTCCTCCACTTTTTTCTAAATATTACAAGGGAGATTATAGGTGTAGGGAATTGAACATTGAGTAATGCTACACGTATATATGGCTTTATAAATAAGTTTCTAAATAGGGCAAAAAATTATAATTTTATCCATATACTTTCTCTTTATAATTTTATCCATATATTTTCTCTTTCTTTCAATACACAACATGAGGTGAAATTGTAATTTCACACTCTTTCTGTAATACATTTGTACATTCATTTGTAGGAGTAGAATAATCCATTGAATATTTGATCAAGAATGTGAGAAACCAACTTGATGCAACTATCGAAATAGATCAGAGGAGCATACTTACTAAATTGAATAGAAATAATATGGGTGCAATTATACTTTTAGAAAAAAAAAAAAAACGGTGCAATTATTTTATCCTTGGAGCATTGATATTTTTATGCTATCTGTACTGATTGTTTTTTTTTTTAAAGTAATTGTTATATATCAATGAGAAGTTTTATTAACAAATAGAAGGTACGTAGAGAATATGGATGTAACACTATAAGAAAAAAATAAAAAGAAAAAGAAAAAGTTGTGTAAATAGATTAGTTCTTGAACTAATTAGTTGTAATGTTACCACTAACTTTTGTTATTATTATTATTATTATTATTACTACTATTGCTGCTACTAGCCTACTATTTTTCTTTGTTTTTATGGTTTCAAGTTTTCAAAAAATAACTCATACATATATTTACACAAGTCCTGTGGGGAACCTTCACAAATCCTTCATAAAATAGGATAAATTCACTATCTTGCTCCTAAATTATTTTCTCAAAAAATCACACAATGCATAATAGTAAAATAACCCTAGTTTATAGAAGATTTCATAAGAATTCCCTTACAAATAGCATTTTTTCTATTTACATTGTCACGTGCATAGTATGTTGCATTGACTAGCATATAAAATAGGTAAACATTTTAGTTTTCTATTTTTATGCCGGCAACCTTTTTTCCATTTGAATAGCGCCAAATATTTAATTAACCTTCAAAATTGGAAAAATGATTTTTATTTAAGAGAAAAGAAACATAAAATCTACTTATAATTTCAAAATTACTTGAAAATTTAGAAAATACTATTTGTAGATGATTCAAGTAATTATTTACACAAATAGCGTAAATTCATAATCTTACCTGTGGATTGTGTTATAGAGAAAACTAATTTAATGATAAAATGATGAATTTACTCTATTTTATAAAAAATTTCTGGAATAATTATTTAGAAACAGGGGGCTACGCAAATTTGGCAAAGATGGTGACTAAAGAGGCTCCCGTGTTGGAATTAATGGCCATTCCAAAAGACGAAGTGCTATTCGCACGTGATCAAGTTTTATGTTTTCTAGTAGCATGTGAATGTGGGTCACTGCATTACTTTTTGTGCTTTCTCAATTCTCCAAATTTAGATAAAAGAAACTTTAGAATTCCATCTTCTCTTTTGTCTGTCCACAGTTTCATCTGAGCTATTGTTTTGTTAGAGCACCATATTCTATTTTCATATCATCATATTAGAGTGCTGTTAGAAAATAACAGGAAAAACAATAAGGTTTTTTTATAAAAATAAAAGAAAAAAATGGTACAGATATTTGTTATTTTATGTCACATTAGGGATACGGGTAGGATGGATAGCTAGGTAGATAGGTGAGAAAGTTTTTATTTTCGTTTTTATTTTTATTATTTTTTAGAATTTTTTTATTTAAAAAATAAAGGGAAAGATGTTACAAAGGACTTTATAAGTGAATCTATAAAAAGTTGGAAACTCATGACATTGAAAAATTATTTGGGGACCCAGCTGATATAAAGTCCAAATGTTGGAACCTTTTGTGAAATAAACCCTAATAATAATGATATGCAAAATGTAATGTAAAATAAATAAAAACATTTAGGGTAATCTTTTATATTTTTTTAAATTTTTTCAATGAAAGTTCATTTTTGTTGCCATTTAATAAAATACAAGTTTTAAAATATGGTATGTAAACTGTAAATACACCCTAAGTATAGGGTTTTTTGATAATTTTTCTAATTAATAATGGAGCGATGTTATTTATCCATATTGGAAATCGGTCTTGAATCAAGATAAATTTCATTACTCTAAGGTACTTACTTTTTACTCTAAAAAAATAATAGGAATAAAATTGTATAAAAATTGAAAGGTTAGGGATCTATAGTGGAAATAAAGAATTAAGGGTATAATAGTCATGTTGATAGAACTTAATGGTGAAAATTAAAAGACTAGGGAAGAAAAGTGATATTGAGGATATAATATGATAATAAATAAAATAGAAGGGGCCTAGTTGGTCAAAAAAATTAGAAAACAAAATTGATATAAAATTGAAATGTTAGAGATTTAGAGTGAGAATTACCTATATTCTTAAATATATAACTACTTTAAACATAATGGGCTTCGGAAAAGGAACATGGCCCAACAATATTTGCACAAGATATGTTGTGTTTTGCAGATGGCAATTCTTTCCACCGTATATTTCGAGCGGCCCTTTTAATAACTTCTAGTAAGTTTTGCTAAAAACTTCTCATTTATATAATATGTATAGATATATATCATATAAATTTAAAATATATATAGCTTTACATGTGACATCAATGGCGTAGCCAGCACGGAAGGGAGGGGGGAGCCAGAACGAAAACTCAAAAAAAGTCATATATAAATATGAAATTTTGAAAATACTAAACAAACTCAAGTGTATTATAAAATAGTGTTTAATAACTCAAAATCTAAAAGTAAACTGAACGCTGCGATTTTTTACATTATTTCATTATCTAAAGTCTAAATTTTATTACTTAAATCATAATTTCTATTCAACTCAACCAATATAAATCAATTAGCATTTACATTATATCATTATCCAAAGTCTAAATTTTAAATCATATCAAGTCATGATGGTTTTAGAAATTTTAGTTCTAGCTTTGTTTTGAGACTTTTGTTTCTTCTTAGACCAAAATTTATTGTCCCCCAAGCCCAAGTCATTCCTCCCAGCCCAACGTCAAATAGGCTTAGGCTGAAAGCTTAAATTTTTTTTTTTAAATTTTTTTCTTGGCTATGGGCCGAGAAAGGGGTGGGTCGGGGCCCAGCATGGCCCCCTTTGTCTCCGCCCGTGTGTGACATGTATTTAGATGCTCCATATGAGTTTTTAAGTTTTCTAACAAAACTTCTAAGAAATTGTTGTAAATAAAAATTTCTTATAATTATAAATATTAAATAATGAAATCTGCATCAAATCACTCACGTGAGAACAGCCGGCAACCAAATTAGAAGAATGTTTCGACTCGTGATCAGGTGTTTTGTCTTGATTTTATTTGTTTAGACCAATATATTTTTTGATGTTAACACAAATCACATGAATTTTGTATTTCTGTTTTATTATTAGGCAGCGTGACTATTCGGCTTTAAACTTAATAAATTCTAATAAATCAGAAAGTTTTCAGTTCGATTTTCAGTTTTAAGCCGAAAATAGAATACTAAACCCGAAACCAAATGGTTTTCGATTTTGGGTATGAAAAGGTTTTTCTTCTTCTCTTTCTTTTTTTTTCCCTAAAAAAACTGATCGATTTTGATATGAGTCCTAATAGATCTGTCTCCAACTTTAGAGAGAGATCTGTCCAGGTGACACTGACTGAGTGCCACTAACATCCATGTGGCCGCACCACAGGCCGCATGGGCCGGCCTCACATCATGGTGCGGCCATGTGCGGCCGCAGTATGATGGGGTGGCTTGTGGTGCGGCCGCATGGATACAGGTAGCGCCTCAGTCAGTGCCACCAAGACAGATCTATCTCTAAAGTGGAGACATCTGTCTTTTTAAAAAAATCCAATTTTGATATGGTCTTTATTCATTTATTTTTTAGATAGAAAATTGGTTTACCTTGTCAAATCAAGTTTGCATTAGTTTGTCATATAAGCTTGTTAAGCATAAAAACATGTCAGTTTTTACTCAATTATCAGGGCCCTAAAATTATAGTTTTTGCTCTCTTTTAAGTACAATTGGCTTTTCACCTGTACATTGCATAGGATGATAATATCAGATAATATAAGCAATTCAAGAAGAATAAACATGATTATATAAAAAAAATTTTAAACTATGATATTTGACTGTTTATGTATGTGTAAAGAAAAATAATATAGTTGGTACCCGTAATACGATATCTTTCATTAATAAATATAAAAAATTATCTACACAAAAAACTTAAGAAAAACATTAAAGAAAGTTTTTGTACGTAGTTTGTATTAAACTGTCAGTGTGTAACACAATGAAAATTATGCTATATTCAATAAATTTAGCAAGAATAAATGATGAACTATAATACATATGTTATAATATTTATAGTAGAATTTGTTATTTACTCATTTTTAACACATATCATAATTTTCAGATATTTTCATTTTATAACTCTCGAAATATCTATATAAAATTGCTTTTGAGTCAACATCAATATTTTCTACAAAATGCACATGTTATTTATTGCCCGTTTGATTTTTTTTTTAACTTTTGTAATATATATTAATGATATTTAATTTTTCATAACATATATCTTCCACAGACTAAATATTTTAATATTTTAATATAATTTAATCAGTTTTTAAAGAATTGAACCGTCATGAGCAAATCTATTGGAAAAATCATGAATTGTTTAATATTGGAACTAATCTAGAAAACAATCTGGCAGTGTAAGATAAACACGTATATAATTCATAATAAATATTTTTAATAATTATCCATTAAAATTTTAAACTTTTTGGAAACCCAAAGCCCATAAGTTAAGGTCATATTATGCATAATCATTCTCTAAGTATGTTAATATAGGTATATATTCTCAATTATTTTTACTAAATTACCAATGTAGGATTCCCTTTTTATTCTCAAATAAAAACCAAATTCATATTGTGAATTTTGCATAAATATCAATGAATTACATTACATAAAATAAAATTTAAAAATTACACAAATTTAAAACTGTTTAAAAATCTGACTTCAATTATTACTATTTTTTTAGATATAAAAACTGAATTCAAGTGATTATTAAGATAAAATATGTGAGAGTTTTATTTGATGTAATGGATCTCATATAAAAAGGTTAAGATCTTGATTTAATTATTTAAATTATCTATTTTTGATATTCTCTATATACGGTAATATATTAAGATAAGACGAAAAAAATAAATGAAAATAATAATAAGATAAAAAATCAAATTCATATTGTAAATTTTGCATAAATGTCAATGAATTACATTACATATAATAAAATTTAAAAATCTAACAATTTTGGATATGTTCAAAAAAATCGAATATATTTTTTCTTTTAAAGACATAGCAAACCAAATTCAAGTAATAATCTATATAGTTGCATGCATTATGAATATTAAGATAAAATATATGAAAGTTTTCTTTGATATAAGAGAACTTATATCGAAAAGTTAAGATCTTAATTTAGTTATTTAAATTATCCATTTGTGGTGTTCTCTATGTAAAGTAATATATTAAGATAAAATGATAAAAAATAAATGAAAATATTAAAAAGATAAAAAAACCCGAATTCTTATTGTGAATTTTGCATAAATGTCAATGAATTACATTATATAAAATAAAATTTGAAAATCATACAAATTTAAAATTGTTAAAAAAACTAAATTTAATTATTATTATTTCTAAATATAGAAAACTGAATTCAACTGGTTATTAGGCAAAAATATATGAAAGTTTCCTGTGATGTAAGGGAACTTATATGAAAAAACTAAGATCTTGATTTAGCTATTTAAATTATCTATTTGTGATGTTATTTATATAAGGTAATATATTAAGGTAAAAAGATAAAAAAATAGATGAAAATATTAAAAAAATAAAAAAAAAACCAAATTCGTATTGTAAATTTTGCATAGATATCAGTTAATTACATTACATAAAATAAAATCTAAAAATTACAAAAATTTAAAACTGTTTAAAAAAAAAAAAGAAAACTGAATTCAAACTTTTTTTTAAAAGATATAGAAAATCGATTCAAAGTGATACTCTATATAATTGCATGCATTATTATGATTATTAGGATATAATATGTGAAAGTTTCTTTTGATGTAAGAAAACTTAAATATAGAAAAGTTAAGATCTTGATTTAATTATTTAAATTATTCATTTGTGATTATCTCTATGTCAGGTAATATATTAATATAAAAATAAATGAAAATAATAAAAAGAAGAAAATAATCAAATGCTAGGATTAAGTGTTAAACCAATGGCCAAGAAGCAATAACTGGATTTAGAAAGTGATTTTGGGCATTAAAATGGGAAATAAAAACTAAATTACTTTAATGTATACTAATTTTCTTTCTAATTTGTGTTCTCCTCTTTCTTCTTCTTCTTTTTTTTTTTTTGGTTTATAGCATTATCATCAATGGGATGAATGCAGAATATCTATTTAATTTGTGTGTGTGTGTGTGTGAGAGAGAGAGAGAGAGAGAGAGAGAGAGAGAGACTTAATGCGATCCAAAATACGAGTAACAATAAGCATCATGTTCAATTAGTGATTTGAACAAAGATTTATCAAGAAAACCAAAGAGATGGAAAATAGAACATTTGGAAGGCCAGTCTACAAAATCCAAAAAAGTTGAGGACCAACGTGTCAAAGTTCGGAAAATGGCTGCACTCCAAATCGCCTGAAATTAGTGCGTATGTACTTTAGGCTATCCAAAACTTGTAAGCAGCCAAACAAAAGGCTTTCTATAATTAATTAGTTTAATTACTTAATTAGTTAGGATTTGTTAGAATATATATAGAATATAAAAAGGCTTTTTCCCTGATAAAAACTTAGAACCTTTTTGCTTATTATTATTGTTGAATTGAGATTGGAGAATTTATTTCATTCTTCTTCTGAAAATTCTTTGACCAAATTCTTTGTGGTGTGATTTAAATTGTGGTTCGCCAATTTCTGTTTACGGGTCTGATTTTATTGGTCAATTTTAGTGTTTGATTTAAACTTTTTTGGGCATGATCAATTTGTTTATGAGTTCGTAGGATTCATTCTTGCCAGGATCATATCAATACTGCTGTCATTAAATTCTTACAGGACTTCGAATCTTAACAACAATGGACTAGATGGAGGGTACTTCAACCACTTCCAAGTCCAAAAGCACTCTACAACAATGTCACATGTCCACAGCCCCAAAGCAACATTGGCCACTTCCAATTGCACTATGCATTAGGATACCACAAATTACCTTAGTAGCATATATCATTATCATGGCTATCAAGCTGTCTGAATCTCATATTATATTGGAGCAAGCAACATTATTGTCTTAAAATCCTCCTCCTGGACACCATTCATTTCATTCAATGTATGAAAAAGTCCGATATCATGCGATATTATGTGAAAGTGGAAATGACAACTTGACAGGCTTGAAGATAGGACAGTCGCATCCCGTAAAGTATTTTTTCCATCTTGTTGTGTGCCCTTCCGAACTTTGCATCGCAAGGAGGGGCGGCCTCCTGCCTCCAATTATTGATTCATTTTATAGTAATATCTTCTAGCATATTTGAAATTTAATTTTATTTTGGGTAAACTTCACAAAGGTGTTTAACTTTGCAAAAAGTAATAATTTCATCCCTAATCTTTTTTCCAAGGCTGTAGGTCCCCAGCTTTTTAAAAATATGAAAAAAAGATCCATATGGAAAATTTCTATCCATTTTCACATTTATATACTTACAAAATGACCATTTTGCCCTCATTGCATTGAATAAAAGAAAATTTATACAAAAAGCTTTCAAAAGAATCCAAAAAATTTTAAAAATAAAAGACTGAAAGAATATGTTAGTCCTAACTACAATCAAGTAACACCACTTCCTTTTTCCTATACTTTTCCTTTTACGGGGGAGGGTAGGATTAGGGCTGGGCATCCGATCCGGTAATCCGACGAACCAGACTCTACCGGCCCGAAACGGGTCAGATCGGGTCGGGTTACTGTAGCAATCGGGTCAGTCGCGGGTTGGGGTAGGGAGGACCCGACCGGGTCGAGTCGGGTTTCGGGTCGACTCGGTCCAACCCGGGTCAACCCGGTTAACCCGACTCGGTCAACCCGGTTATATAT
>CAVNYN010289308.1:0-60313 GCA_963692815.1 Nyctanthes arbor-tristis | reverse complement strand
AATATCTCACATGTGAGTTGTCTAATAATTATTATATCGTTATGTGTACTTTGATAGCTGATCAATTTTATGTGTACTTTGACAGCTGATCAATTTTACGTATACTTAAACTAGAAAAAGCACAGAAAATTAAGGCCCTGTTTGATCCTCTTTATCTAAACACATTATAATCTCACTTACCACTAATTTGACTACTGATTTGATAACTACTCATTTATAACCATCAATTTTAAACTTCTATTAAATTTACCCCACTCATTTCACCTCTTTATAATTTATCTTTATAAATTAACTACCATAAATTGAATCAAACAGACACTAAATAAATAAAAAAAATATGAACTGGAAAAATAAATTGGAAAGTCGTGGTCGGCAGAATTCGAACCTGCGCGGGCAGAGCCCACATGATTTCTAGTCATGCCCGATAACCACTCCGGCACGACCACATATGATAAATGCTCTTTTCAATAATTTTAAATTCTGTGCATTGGCATTTTTCTTCTTTCCACTTCTTCAGATCAACTATTTTCCTCTTCTTGGTCTCTATCGTCCGGCAATTTTCTTTTATCTTTGCGTCAAGCTGTCTCATCTTCACCACCACCACAATTTCTCCCCAGCAAAGAAGAAGCGGCCGGCGCGCTGCCCGACTGTTTCTGAAAGCCGCGCACAGTCCCAAATAAGAAACCGGTTTCCGCGTCCGCCAGTTTGCCGGCCGTCTCTGTGGTCGACCTCCTCGCCTTTCTCTCAACTCTAGGTATGGAATCATGCCTCGTGAATGAATGACGATTCTGCACTAGGAAAAGAAACTCTAGAGAGCCTTTTGTGTAATTCTTAGAGTTCATTTTGTACACACTCTGTTAAATTTTTTGTTGTTCTGGCAGAAAGTTACCCCCGATTTCTTATCAATGTAGTTTTAAGCCTTCTGTGTACTCTGGATTCTTTTACAATGTATGCCCAAAATATGTCAGTCATTTTGAATTATTGTAATTTGGCAACAAATTTTTTAACTCTGCACTCGGTTTTTGCCTTTATAAATCGTATAGTCTTGTCAAGTTGTGCTATGTTCAATCTGTGATTCTATGTACGAATTCAACTGTTTTTTGCGGCATATAATTCAGTTTTTAACAACCCAATATTTCCTACATAAAGATGTAAAAATGAATACAGCTTGATAAGATATGGAATCATTTTGGGGTCGTTCGATGAGGTATAATGAGTCGTGGACGTTTAACATATCTGTGGGGGCTTGTGTAGTTGTAAAATGAAGCAAATGGGAGGAAGAAAATGAGAATTGACTATGAAGTTAATAGAGAATTCGGTTACTTAGTTATAATTTGAAACTATGCTTAAAACATGTAGTATGCATGAGAGGGATTTTTGGGAAGGATTGAAGAAGCAAATTACTATTATAAAGTTGGTAAAGCTTTATTTAAATGCCATCTCCGACGAGTGAAACTGATAAACAAATAAATAGTTAAAACTGGTTAGCCATACAGGTTTCCTTACTGCAATTTTGAACAAAATCAACACATTTTTGCAATACGCTTCTAGAAAAGGAAGAACATTCTGGTTGCCTGTAATGAATTAATAATCAGCATGGATACTTAATGCTTTAGAACAAACTATGACATGATTATTTCACACCATTCCATGATCTCCTAAACATAGAACAGAAATTATGTTTCACGAAACAAGGAAAAGTGAGTCACAATTGACTTACAAAGAGAAAAGTAAAAATGAAATCTTGTTGAAGTAATCAATATTCAGTCTTCTTGGGAAAAATGATCTAAAAAAAGTCAGATTTTGACAATGTTAATATTGAACTTCCAAGATTCTGCATTTTAGAATTTTGATTGCACTATATAGGCATCTCACCTTTCAGAACTTCTTTGTAGATGGTAAGGACAAGGAAAGACTCGTGAGCCAGGTGCATGGTTTCATCTGGGCCCTTTTTTAGTTTTGTTGGCAGCTAGATAAGCCCGTCCTCTCCATGTAAGGGAGGACAATTCTTTTGTTAGAAAAATTGGTCTCACTATCCCTCCTATGGCCTCAGTTGGTCCTCCAATTTCTTGACAACAAACATTCTTTTGGGAATCAAAACTCGTAAGTTTTCTTATCAAAATTTGTTCAAAATTTCAAACTTCATCAGTGTTGTTCCTTTATTTGGGGTGGATTTCACTTGCTTTCACAAGTGCTTCCTAGAGATAAAGGCTTTCTAGTCTTAGAATGCTCAACAATTTATGATACGTTGCGTACCCTTGCCTTTTTTTCCCCACCAAATTACTTTCTGGGTTGAATTGTTCTAGCTCCTTTATTCAATTTTTCTTTAGATGCATTGTTTATGTACAGTTCTTCATTTTAATCCATTTTTTTGGGGATATTGTTGCATCAAATAATGTTGAAAATTTTTGGGCTGTGAATACGAGTTTAGATTTAAAGCTACATACTTTATGCCGCATGTCACTAATTGGCATATTTTATTTTCTTCTTTGCTCAATATGAGTGCTACTGACCATTTAGTACTATTACTTCTAGTGGAATTGTTTTCTAACTATTGAGAACCTGCTTACGGATTAATTGTGTTTTCAAATATGCATATGCCGATAATTGCCCATAAAAAAAAAGGATAATTCAATTTTCTTTTGCCAGTGTGTGATGAACTGAGTCATACTCCACATCTCATTAACATGTATTTCTAGATGTGTAGGGAATTGTGTTCATGTTAAATGAAGTTGGGGGAATGTAAGTTACACTAGTTTGTTGTTGAAGCAGTCTTGCTGAAATGCCTACTCAATGCTTGAGGTTGAGATGGCGGTGCTTTATGATGGTAGACTCGTTCAGGTATAGGAAAGAGATTGGGCTGGAGAAGGATGGTATTATGCTGACTTTGTGATGATGAGAGGAGGAAAAAGTTACTTAGAAGAGGAAAAAGTTACTTAACTGGCAGAAGCCTGTTATTGTGAGCATTTTGTGAGGGAAGAATGAGATGGGGTCTAAAATCGTATTTTTGGGATATAAACTGGAATGGTAAATTTAAGGGGGTTAAAGGAATCTACAATTAGCACCCAAAAAGCCAGTTTCTGTTTAAGGTGTTACTTGGAGGTTCATGCATAACTAATTGTTTGTGGCCAAACTTTTGTGCAATCTACTTAACTCAACTAAGCTTATCCTGTACTTGTATTGCGGCGTCTAACTTGGAGCCCGTGTAGTTGAGTGGCATCCTAGTTAGTTTCGCAGAAATCCCCACCCCTACTATCCCGCTTGTAATATTATTAAAAAAAAAATTTAAAATAAAATCAAATAAAACTCATAGCCTGTGAATGCCCCTTGTGAAATTAATTTTATTTTAAAGTTATTAGTCCCTTGACAATTGTTCTTTTAATGGTTGCTAACTATACACGTCTCAGTCTTTTTGATTCTGACAAAATATATTTTATTGAAGGTAGCTTTCAAGCTTAGCAGTCGAAGTTGAAGAATTTGTGGGATGGCTTTAACATTCTTTAGAGGGTTACATACCCATTCTTCCCTGCTATACCCGTCTGCATATTTTTCTAGAAAACATAGTTTGCTATATAGTACTATGAAAAGCATAAGAGCACAAACTACAACACAAGAAAAGCCACACCCTCAGCCGAAAGTATCAACTCAAACTTCTTCCAAAAAGATTGAGGAAATTTTGAAAAACTATGAAGCAATCATAGGAATCTGACTCATGTGCAACTTTCCACTCAAACCAAGGCTTTCTGTAGCTGCCCATATAATTATGGAGCTCAACCAAACACAAGTATTTGTCCTGTATGCATGGGGTTACCAGGAGCACTACCGGTTCTGAACACAAAAGTGATAGAATATGCTGTTAAAGTTGGTCTTGCACTCAACTGTAGACTTTCTTTGAGTTCAAAGTTTGATAGGAAACAGTACTTCTATCCTGACCTTCCAAAGGGATACCAGATATCACAGTTTGATGTCCCAATTGCAGCCGGTGGTTATATCGATGTTGATATTCCAGTTGAATTTGGTGGTGGGCATAGAAGGTTTGGTATTACCAGAGTTCATATGGAAGAAGATGCTGGGAAGCTGCTTCATACCGGCACGGGTAGTTTTTCTCAGGCAAGATATCTAGTGTTTCCCATTACATTTGTACTTTTTCGTTTTAATATCCCCACCTAACCGCACTCCCATTTGATCATTCAGTTTTTGTTATGGAATTATTCTATGAACCTGAGCTATGGAACATGGCATTTTATTTTAAGGTTTACAAAAGTGCTCGCTAAATATCTTTCGGTGGTTCCATTCAAGTTCAAAGCATGCAAAAAATATTGCTTTTTCTATCATATGACTATTGCATATAGCCTCAAGCTATAGAGACTTTTATGGTTTCTTATAATTTATGTTTAATGTCCTGTAGGTTGATTTGAATAGGGCAGGAGTTCCTCTGCTTGAGATTGTTTCGGAACCTGATATGAGAACTGCTATTGAAGCAGCAGAATATGCTGCAGAATTGCAGAGATTAGTAAGATATTTGGGCATAGGTAACGGGAATATGCAGGAAGGTTCATTGCGTTGTGATGTCAACATCTCAATTCGTCCAATTGGTCAGCTAGAATTTGGCACAAAGGTAAATAATTACTTTTTCAGAATTATTTCATCTTTTGGAATCGGAACATGATATATAAGGAAAGTAAATGGATAAATCAAAACTCCCTACATTTTATTTGCTTACTGAATAAAATGGTAAATTATTCATTTATACAAACTTGGACGAACAGGTAGAAATAAAGAACTTGAATTCATTTTCATCCGTGAGTAGGGCTATAGATTTTGAGATATCAAGACAGGCTCTACTTCATAGTCAAGGTCTGGCTAATCAAATTGTACAAGAAACCCGTCTATGGGAAGAAGGCGCTCAGGTTATATTCCTTTTTGTTCTCATTATTTACAAATAAATAAGTGAATAACTTGCCAGACTTGTATTAAAGCTTACTGTGCCACATTTTATTCTGCTTCTAGAAAACAGTTACGATGAGAAAGAAGGAAGGCCTTGCTGACTATCGCTACTTCCCAGAGCGGGATCTTCCTGGAGTTACAATCACTCAGGAATATGTTGATGAGATCCGTAATTCCTTACCTGAACTTCCAGAAATGAAGCGTCGAAGATATGAAGAAATGGGTCTAAACATGCAGGATGTTCTCTTTCTTGCCAATGACATCAATGTAATCTTTGGTCCTTGAAATGTTATTCAGTCTGACTATACGTTGGCACAATTACTATCCTGAACTTCTACACTTTAAATGCTAAATAATTAGTTTTGCCTAGTCTTTTAATTGTCAACGTATCTATTGATCAATGCACCTACCATTGCCATTGTCACAATGCTGATTTACTCTGTCCATGAATGATTGTCACAGGTTGCGGAATTTTTTGATGCAACTATAGCAGAAGGTGCTGATGTAAAGCTGGCTGCCAATTGGATAATGGGTGATATTGCTGCCTACATGAAGAACGAGAAGTTATCTATTAATGAAATTAAACTTAACTCACACGAACTGGTTGAGCTTATAGCTTCAATTAAAGGTGGGACCATAAGTGGGAAAATTGGGAAAGAGGTACCTACTTTTCTCATTTCTATCCATTTTTTCACATTTTAATATTTTCCAAAATATGCTCAGGAACACCCATTTGGCCATTCGTACAACACAATTCATCTATTCTGTATGGCTAATTTAAGCTTCGAGATGTCAAAGTTAAAAGTTCACATATCGGTGGATTTATTCAATGAGGAAATTGCATTTTTAGTTGAGATGCTAATCACACGTGGAAAAGGATTTGGGGGTAGGGAGGGCTATATGTACTTGAATGCATTTCTTTCTACTACACCTTATGTTCTTGTGTTTCAGTGTTTTTTGGATTAACTTTTCAGATATTGTTTGAGTTAATGGCAAATGGTGGAACTGTTAATGGACTGATAAAGGAGAAGAACTTGGTTCAGGCAAGTGAAATAACATTCTGCTTGCGAATTTATTTATAATCAGTTTTTTGGTGCTATATTATGGATATCTTAGCACCTTTAAAATCTTGGACAGCGTGTTTTTCATGTTAAGACAATTGGTTAACACTGGGATTGTGTCTACAAACTGTCAAATGCATTACCTATATAGAGTATTTAACATCTGTGAATTTTTTTTTATTTTTAATTTGGTATATTCAGTGCTAATGCTATACATGCTTGGGATGGCTTAAATTATAATTTAAGTAGGTCAAACTTCATTTTACACAAACATTTCAACTACCAATCTCTTAAATAATAGTTTAAGGCATCTAAAACATGCTTGCTTTTCTTTCAAGAACACATGCACAGCTTATGTTGCTAGCTACTAATAAACAGATTTTGCAGCAAATCATTAATGACTAATGAGCATGCAATATTAGATTGAATCATATATTTGTGCTTTGCAATTCAAGAGCATTCACTATCCTCTGGACCGTATTGTGTAACTGAAATAAATAACGCTAAGAAATTTTTTTGGCAAATCCATGAAGTACGCTAAGAAGTTTCAGCTCAAATGTTAGTACTTTCTTACACCACGATTGAGCATGTGATATAAGTGCCATAACAGGTCAAAGTATATTTATGCATTTTTTCGACTAGAAATGACTAATTTTCATTTCCTCATTAATAATCAGATTGCTGACCCGGTTAAGATTGAGAAAATGGTGGATAAAGTCCTTGCGGAAAATCCAAAGCAGTTAGAGCAATATCGAGGGGGTAAAACTAAGTTACAGGGTTATTTTGCTGGCCAGGTACAAATTTATGAGGTCTTTCCATTATTTCAGGCTTGAGATTGTTAGCTAACATACTTGCTTCCATAACATGCGTTTTGACATTTTTTATTACAATTACCAGATAATGAAGGAATCAAAAGGCAAGGCTAATCCCGCACTCTTGAACAAGATCCTTCTAGAGAAATTAAATGCCAAAAGTTGATGCTTTCAAGGTAGTTACATATCAGATGAATCCATCAGAATTCTTACCATCTGGAAACTCGTTGCATATATGATGTTGATAATTGATGCAGCGTCCATGTTAGGGAGTGAAAAGTTCATACTGAGCATGGAAACAACAGCCATCCCATGATATTATTATCATCACTTGTAAGTTTAGTCAAGATTGGACATTTTCTAGCATTTCTCTTTGTTTCTTTGATATAATTATAAAAAATAGTTTTTAAGTTCTGTAAAGAAACACAGTACAGGAAATTTCATATGCTGTCTTTAGCATCAGACAGTGAAAATAATAGTAGAGACAAGAATTCCATGATTTATTCAGACTGACAAGAATTCTCTTAAAGCAATACTGTAAGAAACAATACACATTGCATATTTATGACAGATCCATGAAAGTAAAGAATGAGTTTGAGGGAAGAGTGACCTAATCGTGAACTTTCCCTAAAATGGACCATCATCTTAATTCCTCATGTGATTCAAACTTCTGAAGTTCATACTCCCAAATGATAAAATCCAAATCAATGGGAAAAATAAATGTATCTGTTTCCTTAGCCGTCAACCCCTGTGAGAAAAATGATAATCATACTAAGTGGATGTTTGGTGTCCAGAACCGTCTATCCTGCCGTAACAGGTATACTTTGGCATGACACTTGGGTTTCTCAAATAAATGTTCGGCCTGGAGTGATAACAGGGGTACGGAACCTGTTTGCGCTCGTGCTCTTCTCAGGAGGTTTACAACATACACATTGGCACTCGTACCCAAAGATGTTGCCAAAGCATGAGAATAAGCCATTGCTACTCTGATCAGCTTGCCCTTGGGTTGGCCGTGAACTTGACTGTGATTGGTAGCTACTTGTAGAGAAACCTCGATCGTACAATGGTGGCAGCTCCATTCGCCACCTCTCCAGCTTTGATTTAAGCCCTTCAACACTTTCATCCAAACTCCAACCTTCCAAAACTGAGCTCTGATTATCATCTTGAGGGTACTTTTTTTCGGCCATCATGGCTGCCACTTCAGATGGTGGGGGCCCGATTTCAGAGTCCGAATAAATTGAATGAGCCTTGAATGGGGCTCCGGTCACAAATTTGCCACCATTTTTTTGTGCATTACCATATTCATGTCCATCGAACTTCAATTGCTTTCCACTGGCTGGTACAAAGTTGTTTCTCTATAGTTTGTCCCCCAACTTTCTTTCCTTGTGTAATGTATTTCTCATCAAACACCTTGTTACTTGGTTTTTCATTACTTTTCTCCACGTTATCTTGGCCTTTAATCTTCAAATCTAGCTTCTCAAGCTTGCCATGAGCAGAGGTTTCTTTGCTGACAACTGAATCACTTACCACAGAACTTGCCTTTCCTTTCTTACCTTTCTGTTTCAGTGTCTTCCAAAGCTCTCCACTACTGATAACCGAACTCGCCTTCCCTTTCTTGCTCTTGCACTTAATAAAAGCTTCCCCTGCTTGTGGAACATTCACAATCGACCCACCATTCCCTCTACCCCCCACCCATTTTGGGATAGCAGCTATCGAACTATTGGCTTCGGAATGATTGTCAAAATTTATGTGTTCACTACGTTCGCTTCTCGTCCGGCGCAGTATAGGCTTCAGAGTCGGAGCCTGATTGTCGTTTTCTTCGTCTTTCTTGTGGAGATTTAGATCCTCCATTAAATCACGAAATCCAACAGCCGAAGCGCTAAGTTGTTTGTACAATGGCATGCTCCTCATTGAACTATCTAACAAGGCCACACCAATATTCAATATTCCCTGCAGTCGACCTGATGGACGACGTACCTGAAACATACACGCATCAGTATCGAGTACGAAATCAAAAGAGGCCAAGTTTTGTCACATTATTAGATCAAAACTACATTGACGTGACAAATACAAAGCCATAAATATAACGGCATCCTCATCATGTATGCACCAATGAACATTAGAACGTCCATTTTGGAACGCCAAAGAGCATAGAATGAGACCAAACAGGGTAATAACCAGGAGTGCAAGGAACCGCATTCCACCGAAGTGTTGCCGCTGGCGATTGTTTGGCCCCTCAGACGGCCGAATGAGGTTACCAACGAGGATCCGAACCGTCCCGACAATGGCATCCCGAAACCAATGTGAAGCATAGATTTCAATGGTCACAGCGGACGTATCCCGCCCAAGAAATTCCTCGTCGACCCTAAATACGAATTTATCGTTCCATGTAGGATGTGTATTCCCTTGCATATCGAGATGAGACGAGAGCTTTCGGTTATAATGCACCCATGCAACTGCATATGTTTTCATTTTCTTGGAGACGGGCTCCAAATCTTGCGCGGAAATGATGTTTATTTCCAAGAGTTGAAAGGGTTTTAAGCTAGCCATTTCTTAAGAAAAACAAGAGAACAAGAATCGGCGGTGGCTCTCGTGGTGGCAGCGGACGGCAAGAGAGGAAGCTCGGCTGGCCTCGCCGTCCTAGAATTGGACGGCGAGGTAGAAGATTGTAATGACCAAGAAGGAGATATTGGAGAGAGCTGGGAGGTGAGGATGTCCCCCTCTGGACAACATGAAAGCACTGCGTACGAAGGAAATAAGGAAGAAAAGGTATTACATTGTTTTCAGACCATTTTTGTTATCTCTCTTCTTTAGATTCACTTATAAGTAGCTACGCTTGTATCTTATACCATATTTATATATATTATTACTTATCACTTTGATATATTTCTTTATAATAATTATTATTATTATTAAATAAGAGTCCCTTTTTAAAACCTTTCATCCCATGTGACGTGTGTAAAAGCACGCCATGTGTATTCAAAATACATATGACTTGTATAAAATACACGTGGCGTGCATCTATACACGTCAAGCGGGGTGAGAGGTTTTGTCCTAAAACCTCCGAGAGGTTTATTACTTTATTATATTGAAGGCAATGTTCTAGAGAACTCACTTAGGCGACACTTAAACAATATGTACTTCAAGTTTAAACTCCACACTTCGTATGCCTCACACTTTGTTACGCAGTAATTGCACTTTACCATGCATTAATGCACATATAGGCGTCTAGACTCAATGCTTCGCTTCAATGCTTTTTAACACATTACACTTTTGAGAAACCAAATTTGGAGGTCACTGCACTCTCACCTCTGCTGTCATTAAATACCTAAACTACAGTAGCATATAATTTAGTCGCCGAACGCAAATCAACACTTCATAGTGAAACATTGCAACACACATACACACACGCACACACATGAAGATTACACATACACACGCACACGCATGAAGATGGTTGGCATAACATTCCATTTGTAGTACTTTACTACTATAAAACAAACCGGCTGCCTTGCTTTACCTGATAAAAATTCACCCCTGGACAGGTACACTCTCGGAAATGCGTTGGCATAGTATATAGTGCAAGGAAGCACGATGTCACAGCCATTGCTCGCCTCAAGAGGCTAAAAATCTATCATCAGTGACGGGGTATGAAAATAGGTGCTGAGAAAGGAATAGGAAAAAAACAAACCAACAAACTCATACCACCTCACAGAACTTGCTAGTGCTTGCACGTTCGATAACCAAACGAGGTCTGGAACCACTTCATTAGTGTTATATGCTTCTTCATTAGAAAAATCTCAAGCTCAGGAAAGGTCAACTCACTAACCGAACAGAAAGTTGCAGAAACCATTTCATTAGTATACTATGCTATGCTATAATAAAAGTATGTAACAAAGATACTGCAGCGCTTTTTTCTAGTGCATCTAATTGATTAGCTTCCTCTAAGTTGAAAAGGAGGAGAACGTATGAACATGAATTAGACGTTCCAAAATTGTTGTTCAGGAAAGTAAAATCCCGATCTTCTGTGAGTCATTTACTCCTACTATGAGTTCTTGGTGGCCAGAAAAATCTTTCTTTTCAAGGAGCCTGCTTGTGAAAACCATTACCTCCTGATCTTTTTAAGTTGCGGTCACTTCCAAATCCCTGTCCACCAGGGTATCCTCTTGTCCCTTCCATCTGGTGGCTAACCCTGCCCCTACCCTTTCCTCCTGTTCAGAACAGTTCAACCATAAATTTAAAGCATAGTGTTTCAATCCTCATCACATGCAAGAAGGACCTTGTTCTTGATAATCATAATTAGGCATAAAACAAGCTCTTATTTTGATATTATAATCGAGCTTGAATAACACATGACACTATCGTTCCAAACACAGTGTTTGGAGTGTTTGGACTTCACCTAATTGCATACGCAAAAGAAAAATCATGCAGAATACACCTAATTGCAAGTAGCTAGGTGCTTTTTTGCATGAGTATATGCTTGGTACTTTTCAAACTAGGCTAAGTGGCTAACAAGACTGTTCGGGATGGCTGCTTCTTGTAGAGTCTGAAGCCAATTTAATCCACCTTCTTTTGGAAACTCTTCTTAGCAGAGAAAGCACTTTCAGATAATTATCCAAGCAAGTTTAGAAATAGCTTCTAAGATTCAGAAGGTATTTTTGGTTCAGAAGCCATCCCATATGACCACTAACTCAGAGAATTTTAAGAAAGCACAAAGAAAATAAAATAAGCCCTATTCCTAATAACTATTCTTTAAACAAGATGCAGTTTGCGGTGTTGATAGTTCACTTCTAAGTATCACAACAATATAAGGAACTAAGAACTCTACACGTTACTGGAAATAACACGGTGCCCATGCATGGTCTATGTGGACCAAGATATATGCATCATGAAAAAATACGTCAAAGATTTTGGAGATAAATATTCAGCTCTGAAGCAAATGTTAATAAACAAAACCGCCCGGTAAGAAACCATGGGTGAATGGTCCAGATGCAATTGTGAACAAATAAGAATGATGACAATGTTTGTGAACCGACTGTCAAGTACAGTACTGTGTGCAAGCCATAAATGTTTGTAAAACAATTATTAAAGCACATACGTCCTCCACGAATTGGGTTACTTCTATTTGTCCTCCGCCCCTCAACGTAGAGTTGGTGTCCACCAATCGGGACAAAATGCGCCTGCAAAAGAAACAAACAAAACATACGAGCCTTAGTTAAGTAACAGTTATGCATGTTAAAAGCGCGCTTGGCATTCTTTTCCTCCCTAACCAATGAATTCACAGCCAAGACATGTAAGCAATTATGTATTTCATTTCAAAGATAAACAGAAAGAGCCTCTCCCTCATTCCTGACATAAGAAATGCTTAATAGTAAATTTAAGAAATAAAGACTCTTGGATTTTAAGCAATTCTTTATTAAAAATTGTCGATTTCGTACAGTTAAGGTTCCTACAAGCCACTGCAAGACCATAAGCGGTATATAGAGAAAGGAAATTGGCAATTAGCAGCCAAATGGAAAAGGAACTCACATCATGATTTTTAAATCTGTCAATGTATATACTAAAAATATCTTCTAGTAACTGGATCAAAATGCCTGAATAAGTTTGAACCTGAATTGCATTCTGAACTCCAGAGATATCTTCAAATTCAACAAATGCGTAGCATACACCAATATCCTGCATTATTGTCATAATAAAATTACAGCATTTTTGCTTCTTTGATGAAAATTCATAAAAATTTAGTTAATGCACAAATCTAAAAAGAACAAACCTTCCGGGTTCTAATGGTAACACCTTCAGAACTCAAGTCACCAAATTTCCTGAATTCGTTAGCAATTTCAGAAGCAGTCATTGTTGATGGCACATTTTTCACATACACTGACTTGATTTCAGCTGTGGATGAATACCACAAGAATACAGAAGAACATCAGTAACTAATATTTCATTATTTTTCTAGATGTTGTAAGAGAAACAGTAATGGGGAAATGATGCTTCTTCCATGGCCACAAAATAGAAATTAGTGGAAGGTCACCTTCATCTTCGACAAATGATGCTTCTTCCATGGCCTCCATCCGAGAGCTGTCTATCGCGTTTGATGCAGCAACAGATAGCTGACGAGGTCTAAGAGATTCAGGTATGTGCTGCCTCTCTGAAGGAATAGGCTTGTTAGAAGAGGACTTCGAAGGCACTTTAGAAAGTTGTCCTTTAGCAACCTGCAACTCTCATCAACAGCGTAGCACATAGTAAATTGAAACTGTGTGAGCTACTGCAATTGGCAAGGTGCAATATAAACTGTAGCAGTACAAAGATTTAGATGTCATGACGTACAATAGAAGCATAAGTTTGCCTCTCGGGCTCCATAACAGGTTCCTCAATAGCATTGGAAAAACTGTCAGCTATAGAGTTCATAACACTCTGAAGGGAACCATTTGACTGCACAGAGATATCTTCATGAATCTTCTCAGTTTCAGTAACTTTCAGTAGCTGTTCCTCTGCATAGCTATAGTTTTTGACAGAACCGTTCTCTTTTTTATTTGCAGAAGCCATAAATTTTCTTTCATGGGCTTCTTCACCCAATATGTAGTTGGACGCTGGAATAACATTAGAATCTAAAACTGAGAGAAAAGCACACTTTGCTTATATGAGAAAGTTCTGTATAAAAGGAGCAAAAATCTGGTAGTTCATAATTTCTCCTAATACTTATGTATTCCCCTTTATATGCAGGAAGAAAACAAATGTCCAAATATTTCTAATGGAAACATTTCGGTTGCAAATGCATGTTTAAAAGTAAACAAGAATGATTATGCCCAATTTCAATCGACTATTATGAAGCCGAAGACCATAATTAAGTATGACAAATTTATCTCGGGAGTACAAAATGCATCTATAACAGTGATGCAATAACTGGAAAATAGTACCACCACTGTGCCAAAGACTGTCATTGCGACTCTTTTGAAGGTCAAACTACCTAAATAGGCAATAATTTACTTTATAAATCTTTTATTTCTCTAAAAGGTATAACTAGTTACGTTATTGTTTCCTGATAATATCATTTCCTTCCAATTTGTTTTGAAAACACAAGCAAACTAATAAGAGATTTATTTATATCTTGTCTCTTTAACCTCAAAAAGTCAAACATGATAGTACTTCAGTATATGAATGCATGCTAAATCATTCAAAAACAAAACATCTGACCATTCAACATAAATGCTATGAGTTTCTTCCTTCCCTTTGTGCTAAATTAGAAAATGAACAAATTATGCTAATGAAGGGTCCATTTGGCAACCAATAATAAACAAGATAATTGGTTTTGTTTATTTTAGGGTTGAGGTGGCAAAATCCACAAGTGACACATCACAATGATTTGAATTTGAAACTTATATCACTGTGAGTTGTCACTTTGGATTTTGCCATCTCAACCTTAAAACAAACAAAACCAATTATCTTGTTTATCATTGGTTGCCAAACGGACCCCAGATCAGTCTTCTCCTAGATTCAGATAATGTTACTTTAGAAAGAAATAGAATGAAAAACAACCTTGTTCTTGGATAGTGGCTGAAACAGTAAGCTTACAATCAGAACTGCTCTGAGATAAATGGTTCGATGGATGCTGCAGATCATCAATGTAGTGGAAGATATCATTGAGAACAAAGTAGCCTTTCTCCTGAGGTGCAAGAAAGAAAGTTTGCACAAACTTCCGCTTCTTGTTGAAAGCCCTAACATGTGCAGAGCCTGAAACCATCACTAGAACCCCTCCATTCCAAGATTCTAAAGAATTCGCACTCCTAATCTCTATCTCGGTATAATGAAGTGACCAGATAAGAAGGAAGATTTGCTGCAAAGAAATAAGAGAAGGGAACTCAGAACACCATCCCAACGAACAATAGAGACTAAGAAAACATTGCAGGAAGTCATCAAATGTTACATCATTAAGGGAAAAAGGATATATTTAATCCAGCAATGGATTCAGCAATTAACGAGAACCATTAGAAAAAAGTAAAAATGTTGCAGTGCTTTACAATACAATATTGACAAAAGAAATTAAATTCCCTTTATTAAACAATAGGAACCAGATAGATTGAAGAACCAAACTGACTGTCAGACTGTTGACAGTTTAGCCAAACAATCAGAAGTGGAACCAGCAATATCGGTCCGCTTAAAGTTGAAAGTTCAGAGTTTCATATTCTTTACTCTGTTCAAATGTTAAAGAATCAACCAAAAGATCCAGAACACTGGTGAAGATAGAATGGTGAAGTTTCATTGCTACGATATACGATCTTAGTCTGTCATTTAAATGAATGGAATATGGTGTCAATAGAAACAGTAAAAAAGACTGGCATTAAGGCTGTAAAACAGGAGTGGTTATTCCATTTATCTTTAGGGTCACCTTATGGAGCTCCAAGAAGCACAAGATGGTTTCTAGATATTTTACTGATTACAAGGCTTTAGCTTAAGTTTCTATACATGAAGTAAACTTGGATTCAATCCATTCAGTGAGCCTGTGCTGCAGCTACATCAGAGGCCAACTTTGTGCTGTGATAATAAGCGGAACAAGTTCACTAGCCTCAGTGTTCCAGGCAGGCACCAAGCATGTTGAGATGGACTTGCACTTTATTGGGGAGAAGATACATGTTACAGGGTCGGTTTGGATAGATTTATAATTGGTTCATTTATAAATAAGGTAATGATTATCTTTTTAAAGTACATGTGCAAGCAACTATATTTGACAAATTTCATTGATGGGATGGACATTTCAAATCATTATAAGGTGTCAATTATAGTAGTTGACACGTGTCCAATAACCAATAAAGTACACTGATTGCTTTTATTTATAATTGGGACAAATTGTAAATGATCCCAAACAGACCCTAAAACACTAAGAACAAATTTCAAGCTTTAACAAGCATTGTGGACCAAACTCAATGTTATTAACACATTGCTCAAATCAATAAAAGATCCAGAGTTTCCCTCCCTCATACTAAAAGTTTCACTGTTGTAACTAGTAAACATAGAACTGAACTTGTAACTAGTAACTGCACACAGATAAGTAGTTTAACGTAGAATACCATCAAACCACCAGCTGTCTCTCTGGTGTTGCCATCAATGCGAATCATGGTGCTACACTCATTGTAAAACTGGCTCACAAAATCGGGCATTTCCTCTAGCATCTGGTAATACTGTCGTACAAAGTACTCCCACCTGAAAAAACAATGAAATCAAGACCAATATCCACAATAAAATGAAATATATAGAAAGCGCGCGCACGCACACACACAGAGTGAGCACGAATACTTTGAGGATTTCTATTATTGAAGCAAGAGATTTAAGAAACGCAGACATGGGGATTTTGTGAAGACAGTAATGAATCAAAGCTTGGCATGATATATGAGTTAAGGAGTTACTCGGCGTTGCAGAAAATATAAGTGTATCTTTGCTTGTGATTCTGATTAGTTATTAGAAGTGTTTATTTTTCTAAATTAAACAGAGTACTGTGGTGTACTTATTCTAATATCTGGTACAACTACACTACGTAAGACTAATTCTCATACACAATAAACTTGGATCAGCTAAATGACCAAACAACTAGATCCATAGCCACCACAATGCATCAGCATAGTTATGCTTTAGCCCTGCCTCTTTTAACATGTTATAACCAAATGTCTTTGCATAATTCATCCTTGACTTATATATTTTGACAGCACAACACACCAGGAATGTCATATATCACATATGCATACATGGCAACAATGTATAGATGTCCAAAAATAGACACAAAATAATTTTGCATATTCAGAGTATAGATCACACATTGCAAGCTGACTGATATAGTGAGCACTAGTTTAGCAGTCTTGCACAAGAAGTTGAACCCTGAAATATACTACGCAAATAGATGCACGAATATACAAAAATTCTGGTATTTATTATTATTAACCATCCAAAATTCTAAATATGTATTAATCGACAGTACACTCCTACCAAGCCTTCTCTCTTTTCTTATGGATAATAACATAAAGCTGTGTACAGTATGCGTTCATCGAGTTTTGCAAGCCAGGACCGATTAAAGAAACCATTCACATATAACAATATCTTGCAGCGGTTACAAGCAGTACCAAAAGAAAATACATCCACACCACTATGCACGCAGCGTTAGTAACTGCAAACAGGGTTTTCATGCACCATATTACTTTTATCTGTACAGTTCTGTAGAAAATCAGCGATAATCGTGAAGCGATACCGCGCAATTCCACACTCATTCACTCATGCATTAACAAATACGAAATACATGAAGGCCGCAAGAAATCCAAATGAACAGAAACATTATACTTATTCAAGTGTAGAAAGAGAGAGGAGGACAGAAAGAGACCTGGACAGCATCAAAAGGCAGACGAAAAGGAGTGGCCATTGACAACAAATCGAAACCCCGACGAAAACCCCAGATTGAAAACGAAAACCCAAGACAGGAAGGGAAATGCAAATTCAAGATCTGTAGATACAAGGAAAAGAAATCAATACCAACGCAGATTCACTTTCCTCATTTCACATATTATTATTGTTATTTCCCTCCAATTTCAAGGCTCTCCTCCTGTCCTTCACTTCAATTAGTTATTACTACTTGTACACTTCTACTGATAAGTCTATAGAAAAATATTATTTCTTCTGCTATATCTATCAATCCGGTTACAGAGCTTTATCTATTTGTTAAGTAGTCTTATGGCTTACGTGATAGAAATCGAACAAAAGCGGCCCTACTAAGGAAATCTAACAAAAGCCTTACATTTCCTTAATAGGAGCTTTATCTATCCCCTTAGTAAATTTTTTATATCTACATGGGATAATACGTATTATATATATGGGTCTGAATTCATCCGTATGTGACATCCGTATGGGTAATTTTTCGGCGCAAAACGTAATGCATTACTCTACAATTTTACGACCCGATTATAAGGGATCTTGAAATAATTTGTTGCCAAATAGACCTTGCTTAACAGGACTTGTGACAGACAACTCAAAACAATCCAGGTGACCCCCCTATTCTTTTGGTGTGCAACATCAGATAAGGCTTTCTTGTTGTCTTTATTTCCATTTTCTTTTTTACCACTTGATAGGTTAATTGTCGGGTTCGGAATTAAGAAGTACCAAAACCGAATAGTGACTCTTTCTCTAGTGTGTAAAACTAGTAGTATATCACTATGCGTAGTGCTGAAGGTAAGAGAATACATAGAGGAGGAGGAGGAAGAAGATTAGTAGAGGAGAATTGGAGAAGGCTTTAAGGGCAGACAGACAACCATATATAATAACTTGAGACAGGAGGGAAGAAACATATCCATTACGGTTGGCAATTAAAGCAGGTATGGACCTTTTCGGTTAATAAAAAAAAGGTTTATATGGTATAGCAATTCAATCATAAACAAAATGTTGTAATATGTTTAAATTTTATTTTTTTTAAATTTTGACACATTTAATATTCTTTGTTATTGGCCATCAATCTACTACTTTAGACCGGAGAATAGATATAACGAAATTGTTTCTGAATTCGGAAATAATCAAATAAATTTCGATTTACTCAGTTAGTATTTGATTACTTTTATGGTTGATCTGAACCTGAAGTTAAAATCACTCTAGCAGAGGCAAATGTGAGTGCATTGCCTGAAGTCCAGAGTCATAGCACTCCATGAAGGACTTGGATTCTCTCTCTCTCTCTCTCTCTCTCTCTCTCTCTCACAGAGTTATCTGCTTGCATTTATTATTATTATTATTATTATTATTATTATTATTATTATTATTATTATTATTATTATTATTATTATTATTATTATTTCTACAGTTGGCCTAATAGAAACAAGCAGATATTGACATGAAAAATCATATTCTGCCTCCCTTCTCTAAATCTAGAGGGTCTGGCAAACAAGTGTACAGATAGAGGAGGCAAGCCCAGGCTTTCTAAGGTCTGCCACAATTGGAGGGGGCGGGACGGGGCACTGAACCTTCCCACTATTTTACATTTTTCAGTTTTTTTATAATACAAGTTTCTGGAGGATAGCTTAAAAGTTACATCCAAACTAAGTCTTGTAAGAAGTCGAGATATGAGACCAAATGTGATAGGTCAAATGGTAAATGAATTATCATTTTGCTATTCTGTTGACCGCAGATATTTTGACATCTTGATGCAGTTTCCAGGGGACAATTTTGCCTTCTATCTTGAAAGTTGAAACTAACATAAGCCAGAGGAAGAAAAGGAACAGAAAAATTAGGAGGAAAAAGACACAAGAACGAAAGAAGCAGCTTCCATAATTTTCAATGTTTGTGTCGCTGGCCGTTGGGAGGGCTGAATATTACACTGTAGCTCTTATCCCTTTGCCCGACATTCAGAAACAAGTAACTTGCTTTACTTTCAATTTAGTTAAGTTTATATATTTATACTAAAAGTTACCATTTGCTTATAAGTAGTTTAAGCTTAGGTGAACTTTCAAAGCAGACGATTATATTCAGAGACACAAATTACAGGTAAGGTAAACAGCACTTTGTCTTACTTTTACCACAAAAGTTAGATTACATGGTCGAGGACTTGCGTTTCATGTATACATTGTTCACACACCAATGAGAATTGACAGTAAATGTGTCATAACTGATTCGTAAGAGAGCATAATGAGTTACTCTTACTCAAATTCAGTCATACAACATTAGGTTAGTCCTTTCCTCACCTTCTGATAGATTCCACATTTCTCCTCCATTTTCTGTTATCCTAACTTGTTTCCAAGGGATACCTCAGTCAGAGTTAGACTGTGTCTGTGGGCTGAGATTATTGGTCTATGTCAACTTATCCAAAGCTTTATCTTGGACGGGTGTCATGGTTTTCCTTCTCCGAGGTCCTGCACTTGAGTCAGCTGGGATGGCCCTTCCATTAGCTTGAGGATCCTTTCTACCATCCAATACCTCCTTACAGTCTACCAGTGAACTTGTAAAACTGGCAGCATATCTTGGAATAACTTTGCATTCGGTGTGTCTGTTTTGACACAAGTTATAGTTCTTTAGACCTGAAAGTAGTTCTCTTCTTGCCTTCGTCTTGCTTCTGTCAATCCCATCATTGTCTAGAGAATACAAAGTATAAAAAGTAAAAAAGGAGGGGGTCAAGACAAAGCATGTTGAAGAAAAAAGGTATACTTGTGGAATGAGAAGACAAAGATTGTATCAGGTTTCACTTTTAAAAATACTGATCACATGCGTAGAAAGGTTCATTCCGAACCTTGGTATTTTCAGAAGAAGGGATATTCAGAGTTATTCTAGTCCTTAGGACAATGCAAACTGATGAATGTAAAAGTACAATTGTTCTTATGCAAAATTCATTTCAGAATCTGTAGTACACTGCTATCTGTGGTTCTAGAGTCCTAGTTTCTACTCAGGTCCTCCTTGGGAACCGATGTTTTTTATCACGGCAGATGGAATGCTTGAATATTTTGCTCACTCCAATCTCAGACCATCTCTAATGTTAAGTAATAACATTGTTTCTTGTCCTCAACCCCCCCCCCCCCAAACCTCAAAAGAAAAGAAATAGAGGAGGGTTTATATGTGCAAGTGAATGTGTAAGCACAACCGTATTTGGCCACAAAATAAGTCAAAAATTCTTCAGTAGTCTCCTTTATAAAATAGAAATTTTATGGCATAATGTCTCGGAGGTACCTGGACTGGATAACACAGCACGGGGAGGTGGGACCGAAAAAGCTCTTACATTTCTTCGGTTCTCCTTCAAAACCCTCTCCTTTTTATCTGTTTCAATTATTGATCAACAGTTTTGGCACTAATGCAACATAAATCGATGGAACTTATCATAACAAAATAAGGTTAGTAAATGTGAAACCTTTGGGTGTCTGGAAGCCGTATACAGTTGATTTTGAGAAATTTGAACCAGGAATTCTCACAATTGATTGTGGAGACTCATCTGTACATTCAGATAAGGAAATAAATAATAATGTTACAAATGCTTAATTTTGCACATGTATGTCATCAGATGAACGTTTCCACGAATCACATAAACATAAATAGAAGTTTTAGTATATGAAAATTACTAAATTAGGACAAGCACTCATAGCTTAATAATGAAACCAACTATTGTCAGACTGTAGATATTATCTACAGTCTGATAGAGATTACTTGCAGTGAAGAGGTAGCTCACTAATAAATACTATGTTATCAAACCTAGTATTAACTGTAGATAAGCATATTTGGATTGGAATTAACAATATAGAAGGATATGTCTTACACTTCAAGATCTTTCGTTACAGTCCAACTAAGAGCTTAAGGCTAAAGGGGCTTTTAGTAGAAGGAATTAGTGGATAAAAAGAAATGAATGGTCAATGTAGTACTCCAACGCTTTTCCTTCTTTCTTGTTTGGTACAAAGGCCCGGAAAATATGAAGAACGTCCTTTGACAGTGACAAAATTATGCTACTCACTGCTAAAGGGACGATTGTGGGGTGGAACAATTTGAATTACTCTGCTCTGATCAGGATGAGGTGTCCCTGCCCCTCTCGGAGAAATCAGGCCAACTTCTTGGGCAGGACTCCTGACTAACAAGTTAAACAACTTTTCCTGGTTCTTTCAAATGATCCTCCACTTTTTGAAAGAGAAGCAAGTAAATCATTTTTAACCAGCGGCAAGAGGTTAACGAACAGGCAAGGAAATCATATATGTTCATGTTAGTCAAGGGCTTTTCCCTACTAGTCATGCCGAGAGACAGGGGGCTACTCGTAGCTAATTAATCATTTTACTAAACTGAAAGGAACAGTATGTCAGCAATTCAACGTTTCAATAAATCAAGGTCCATGATACAGAATTTGCTCAAATTCAACATGTTCATAGAAATGTCAAGCCAAAGTTTCAAAGGTCCAGAATCATGATCATATAGCACATTTGCACGCGTGTAACACTGAACATGACCAGACAGTACAACGACAAATCTTCATCATGATCACAAGAAAAATGAAAAAGATAAACCAAAACCGAGAAGAGATGTATACCTGGAGAAGTGGAATCATCCAGGGAGAGCCATTCAAAGCCCTTCAAGGACTGCAAAGAACTTTTCTCAAAGGCATATTGATCTTCTTCGTCTTCTGTATCTCCCCTCACCTTCACTTTTGGATACACTTCAAAAATTCAAAAAAGAAAGGAAACCCATATCAGAAATTAGAATTTCAGATGCAAGAAAGCAAAACCAAGCTCTTAAAATTGACTTACTTTTTCTTCCTGCAGATGCTTCTGGGCTTGAATTGATAGAGGCTTCTGGTTTATATCGGCTGAAAATCTTGGAATTAAAGATTGGAAACTCGACGCGTGAAGAGAAACAAACTAGCATGTGACAAAGATGTAAAAGTACCATCTATAAAATAATGGCTCAATCGACAGTTCTCGGAAGAAGGCAGGCACGGTCAATTTGTTCTTTCTGTTAATTAGAAAGTCAATGCCTTTCTTTAAAACGTGGCATTCTCAAGATTTGTGTATTAGCGGCTAATTACGCCAGCAGCCATCAATATTTAATTCCATGTCCATACTCTATTTTGACGCTAATCCCCTCAACCCCTCATTTTTCTCATTATTATATTATTATTCTCATTGGACGAGGCCACTTCTTCTGTGAGTGAGGTGAAAAATGAAGGGGCAAGGGGGAACGAAGGGAAAGGTAAAGGATGGACTATACTAACATCTAGAAAAACCTTCATATTATCGAGTATGATTGATTTCTTCTCTCACACTAAAAAAAATTCTGAATGACAGTGAATTACTGTCATTTTCAAAATTATTTCCGTCTGACAAAGGATCAAGGGATTTCTTTGACCTTTAGCGGTACGGTGACACTGATGATTGGGTGAGATGGAACTAATTTTCTGTTTGAATGATAAAACTAACATTTCATAAATTAGGAATCCTGTCTTAAAAGAGGCTAGGGACCCCTTTCCTTAGATAAAACAAATTTTGGTTTCTTTTTAGTGCAATGTGACAAAGTAAGGTGGCATTGACTAATTGCATTCCTACAACCAGCTGGAAACAGACAGCTTTTAACCCTTTTAATGTTTTGGAATTTTGCTCCAAAATTAGCGCAAAAAAACATAAACCAGAAACAGAATGCATGAAGAAAGAGATTTCTCTCAAAGACATAAACGCATGGAATGGAAGAAACTAGACAAACAAGCACATGGCAATTGGGGGAGAAAATGCCAAATTCCATTTGCTCAAGTCTCTATCCCATCACAATTCAAAATCTTTGTCGATTAATAAACAAATGTTTTCCAATGTTGAAAGAGATGCATTTGCCTCAACTCTTAGGTATACTGATTTATAAAATTTGTGGATGTGTAAAGCAACATGTTGCAAATTGAGCTGACGTGTCTTACAAACAATATGAATGTGTTCATCCTCGACATGCATTCCTAAAATAACAACTCTACACAACCCAAAAAAAATCCACTTTCTTATTACATACATGGAACAATAAGAAAATTTTTCTAGTTTGTGTAGCGTGTCTCGCAATTATTAACTCCATCTCCACTTCAAGAAAGGCTCTTAAGTTGTACTGTTGCCAAATCCATTTTTTGCCTCTCAAAATTCTGCAGAAATTCATACATTTTGACAAAAAAATCAGGAGATTGAAGAAGTCATTATAAAAAATGAAAAATAAAAAATTGAAAATAAATGACTCACCATCTTTTTTCTTCATTAAACTTCTTGCAAACAGCAAGCAGATAACTAAAAACCACACCCCGGCTAGCCCTCCCAATATCACAGCCACTGTTTTTTCTGCATTTTGCCCAGACCCTGTATTAATCAAACATAAATTTCTTAGTACATGTATACTGCACTGTATTATAAGATAAACATAAAATGCCATAGACAAAATCATTGTTATCTTAGAGTAACTAGTTTCCAATAATTCAATGACCTATCTAGCTGGTGCATAACTTAAAACAGAAGATCTTCTTCTCGAAAGGTTCAACGACCCTATCTTTAAATTTTTGGATTGTAAATTGGATTAGAATTTGGAAACCTTATCTTGATCTGATACCATATCAAGCTTTCTTGTCTAAGAATGTGAAATTGCACAAGCACACCAGAGAACTTTTCTTACTGTGGTGTCATTTCAAATCATTTTATCAGAATGCTTGCACTTATGAACCTATTTGAGATAGCTTTAGCTTCCTGTGGAGGTGCTTATCAAGTCAAGAAGCCTCCTTAGATGAGGTTCCCTTATAAAAAGCTTTTCTAAGCAGCGAAAGCTAGTTTAGATAAACGAGGAGAGGGAAAAGAAATGATCATGAAAGAATCAAATCAATACCTGATGAAGATGAAGAATATGATTTCTTTGGGACCCCATTTGGATAATAGCTATAACTGATGAAGCATTTATGTAGATAAATTTGTCCAGAAATGGAGCTCCCACATTCAACTTGAGCTCTCTGAACACTACTTTTCACACACTCCACACAGTCAGCAGAACTCAAGTCACCTTCACATTGCCCCAACACATAAACAGATTCATAACTTGTAGCATAAAACCCATTGCCATTTCCAACTCCATTTTCAAGTGCAGAAAATGCACTGTTCCTCCTCTCTTCATATCCAGCCCCTTTAGCATTCTTTCCACTACAAGTCTTGTACAGCATTTCCAGCGCAGAAATTTGAGCAAATCCTGTAGTTTTATATGACATGTGGCAGCCAGAAAGCTGGATTCTTGCAGCAGTTGGCTTGCCACAGAGCTTGTCAATGAGTATAGGAAGCCTGCTGACGCAGTTTTAGCAATCCACATTAGACAGGTCACCCCTGTATTGGAAAAGGCCAGTCACGGCCACGGACTGGCTGTTTCCAGCTGTAGTTTTGAGAAACTTCGCCTTGGACGATTGCGCCACTAGGCTGCCAAAAAGAGATGAAATTGCTTGAGAATATACACCTGTTGGATCTGATAATGACTGCTTTGCACAACCCTTGTACACTATGGTAGTGTAGTCAGGTGCAGATATGGCTGGTGGGATAAGCTCAAGATTAATGGTTAATGAGATTAGAAAGAGAAACAGAGAAGAAAAGGGATTTGGTGAATCCATTGGTAGGATAATCTTTGATAAATCAAATCATTTTTTGCTTTGCTTCTTGTGAAGGATAAAGATAAGCTTCTTTTGAAGGATTTTGAGAATATGTATTGGACATATTTCTTGAATTCTCAATCATATGTACCATAACAGCTGCTGTCTGTATATTTGTCCACAACACGGAGAGGTAAACAAGTTCTCGTTTTCCAATTTTTCTCTTCATACCGCACCCCGAGGGGCTATCCGACAGTCAAGGGTACCAAGATGCGGTATCAACTATCAAGTGTCTACCTTCTATTTACAATATATTAAAGACTCACTACTTGTAAGTATAAGAAATTTTCTCATTAAGAAGAAGAGTAACAAGTGTCACACGATTCTTATGAGTCCTTGTGCTCAATTCATTGTGAAAAATAGTAAGTCCGTGATTATTTTAGGACCAAAATCAATTCAAACGGAACCTATCTTATACTTTATAATGACCAACCTTATAGAGGGAAAAGGGGGGGAAAAGAGTTTGTCATTTCAGTATTTTGAAAAGTGCAAAAAAGAGTTTTTTATTTTTATTTTTTCCCAAAATAAGTGTGAAAAAAGAGAATATAATACATTCAACAACTCAGAATATACTAAACTACTAAAGTAAGATGCAATGGATTGGAATATTGGTCGAATCAAAGTAATAACAGTGATAACATACCTAATAAGTAATCGAACGTTTTTCCCTCCCTGAATTTGCGCGTATTCTCAATGAAAAACAGTCGGTGAATTCCTCCATCTGCCTATACTTCTCTCTCTCTCTCTCTCTCTCTCTCTCTCTCTCTCTCTCACCGCACTTTCCGAAATCGAACTTTCTCCTTTCTTCAGGGCATAATTTTATTTTACATACACGGCACGCATGCGTGCGTCTCTGAAAATCTAAATATGGGTACATTGTGAATTTCATCATTCGGATTTTGTTGATGTAGAAATTAGGAAGCAGAAAACAGAGAAAATGCAAGCAATAAAAGAGAGAGTTTCGGAAGCACTATCAAGATTCTTTTCTGATTCCCCATCGTCTCCAACGGTAGATCAAGAATCTGAGGTACCCCTTTGTTTTTCCTTTTTACGGGTTTTCAGAATTATGTGAATTTTGAGGGAATCCAATGCTTTCATTGACTGTGAGATTTTATATGAATTGGGAAGACTAAAATTGTGTTTTGTGTCTGATCCGGAAAAAAGTATGTGTTTTTCGATGCAATGTGCGTGCAAAGAAGTTAATGCCGATGTTATGTCAGTTCTATTTAGTTCCTTACGGTAATTGAGTTTATAATTTGATTTAAGGAGATTAGCTGGCACTTGATATTTTCTAAATCACAACTGCTTGAAAAGAATCCAAAAAGAAAATTACAAATTTTCCTCTTTATGGGTAATTTTCATCTGCTTTTCAGGTTAGAATGGATTCTGTAATATACCATATCAGTGAATTGGTTTTATGCTTATTCGAGAGGAAAAGGAGAAAGAACCTTCTTTGAGAAACCGATAAAGTATACCACCCCCCAACACCCCCCCCCCCAAAAAAAAAAAAGAAAAAAAGGGAAATAGCTACTTTTGATCTTGTTGAAAGAAAAAAACACAATATATCGGACTTTGATGGTATGATTTTCCAGATAAAGTTGTTATTTGACAGAGTTATCCAGTTGAGTTGCTACTAAATTTACAAACAACTCCACGGCAATCAGGTCTGCCCCAGCTCCCATAAGACTTGGTGGCACTTTTATGTTGACGATTATCTCCTAGTTTTCTAATATGGGAATGTTCTATGCCAATATCCCATTTACTTACAATTCTAGTAACACAGTGTTTTGCAACACCACTTGAGCATCTGGGTCAGAACCCATGGACCTTACTTTATCTCAACTGACATTCCCTTTGTGCGCGCGCGCGCGCGCGTGTGTGTGTGTGAGAGACAGAGAGAGACGAATTATGCAGCGTGCTACATGCTACACAGTTCTCGGCGTAATACTGACTGTCATAGATGATGCTGATACTTTGTTATTGTGCTGGATTGTCTTTTGTAACACTAGGCTTCTGTATGCATAGGTCAGGCCATATACTAAGGAGGGAAAGTCTGCATCTTCTATGTTCTCCTTCATTCTCCCATCAGCTGGTTTGGATTGGTTTAGATCAAACAACCCCAATACGGAGGCCAAATTGCTTGAATCACATTCATTCAAATGGAGAAGTAAAAGTTTTTCATATAAAGATAAACCTTTGGATAGACCATCAGTATGTGATCGCGAATATCCTTGTGAAGAAAATGGAGAGCTTGGCTATACCAGAAGCTCAAATCAGAATAATGAATCAAGCACTCATGTCGAAAATGGACAGCCTGGCTCTGGGAGGAGCACTTGTAGCAGCAATGATGTATTTGAAGATGCTGCTGATTCATATGCTTATGACAAGATGATGCCCAACCTCACTGCTGAATCCGTTTTCATTTCTCCAGATCTATACGAGTTTTTTGACTCATCTCTTCCTAATCTAGTAAAAGGGTGTCAATGGAGCTTGCTGTACAGGTATACGGACTAAAATATTTTCTCAAACCACAGTTATTTTTTTGTTCTTCGCAACTAGTTTTTGATATATGCTTTGTATCTATTGAATGAAGGGCAGTTCTGTAAGAGATGGTATATCACTTCGAACACTTATTCGTAAGAGTGCCAATCTCTCTGGTCCCTGTCTCCTGGTATGCTTGCATTTATATTAGGAAACTTGAACCACTAGTTCCTGACCTGTTGTAGGATTAGCAAATAGCAACTTTACCCCAACTTTTCGCTATGGTAGCTTAATCACTCCCTAATAATGGAAACTGTCCAAAACAAAATCGTCAAGTGACCCTCATGATTTTTTCCGATTCAAGTTGAGACGTAAACTTTAGCTTGATGAACTTGAGTGTGAAAACACTACATGACTTGAAAAGGATCTGGACAGTTCCCCTGGCAGGGGGCTCTTCAGCAACTATTATCTAAGCTTGATGATCAACTTGCTGCTTTATACAAGTTAGAAGAAACTGCTAACCTGGCAATAAGCTGGGGCGAGTTGTCTAATAGGAAAAAACTCAACTCTAATAATTGAGATATTCTCACTCTTTTTTCTATTCTATATATAAAACACTAAGCTGTCATTTTGCTCTCAGATTACTGGTGATAAGCAGGGTGCTGTATTTGGCGGGTTACTTGAATGCCCACTGAAGCCCACTGCAAAGAGAAAATATCAAGTAAGCTATATGATTCCATATACATGAAGAGCTTCTGAAATAAATCAAGATAAAAAAATCACGTTATTCTCTGCCCATTGATGTACTTTGTGGATTCATGACTGTTAACAAACTCCTCTACCAAAAACACTTTGGCAGGGAACAAATCAATCTTTTGTGTTTACGACCATATATGGGGAACCAAGACTATTTAGACCCACCGGTAAGAGTGTAATGCACAACTATGCTGGACTTTGGTCATTGATTTATTTTTTATTTTTCCCACAGTAAATAGAGCTGTTTTGATGTGCTTCTTTGATTTCCTGTTCAAATTGAATAATTCTATTTGGACAAAAAAAAGTGTACATAATGGTTGACAAAAATAGACGCGTGACCCATGTGATTGTCATTGATTTAGAAGTATGTGATGTGTTGGAAAGCAAGATCTTGCCATGTGTATCTTTCCCTAAGCTTTTTATATGCCTTTTCATTCAAATAGCACAACTCATTGAAATTAATTTATTTGACTGCTAGTGGCCTAAATTAAATAATGGAAAAGTCTCAAACAGATTAGTTTTGTTAAGGTCCGGACTGAATCTCTTATATTTGTTTCAGTATCTGGTTGCCCTTTCCAATTTTGATTAATCAGTATTCTTCAGTTAATGAAATTAGATTTCATGCCGAATTTGTGAATCTTCTGTTTGATTACAGTTTGAACAATGATACAATTGATTAAATCCCTGTTGACTTTTCTTATCATGTGTTCCTATTTACAGTCATTAGGTAAGCATGCATTGTCTTCTTCTTCACATGCTAAAAAGCATGGGCTTTTGTCAGTGCCCCAGGTGTTTGTGTGATACTTCCTGGAATTTTTCCAGGTCAAAATGGACAAATGTACTAATTCATTCTTTCTTTTCTTGATTAGGTGCTAACAGATACTTCTACTTGTGCTTGAATGACTTGCTTGCATTTGGAGGGGGTGCACACTTTGCCTTATGCTTGAATGAAGATCTGTAAGTTCTTCATCAAGCACTTCAAAATTGTCTACAAGTAACTTTATTTGTAAATAATGTAGATCTCCCAATCTCATTGCCTGTTATTATGAAGGTTATCTGGAACTAGTGGTCCGTGTGAAACATTTGGGAACATGTGTTTGGCTTATGATCACGAGTTTGAATTAAAGAACGTTGAGGTATTGACTGTTTCCTAATTGCGCTGCTATGTTTCTCATTAAGTACTTCTGACGATCTAGCTTGCTCAGTAATCCGAAAGAGTCAATAAGTGTGATTCTCAATCTACCTTGAGGGGTTGGTATAAGTTTCAAGCAGCAGTGCTAAGTGAAAATTAGGAGCTCTGTTTTTAGGTTTATTGGAAATTACACTTTGTTTGAACTTTAGGTCTTTCAGTTCAGGAACTTCTCTTCGTAGAAAGCAGTAGTGCTGATAGAGAATAAGAAAGAGAATGAATGGGAGATAAAGGTTGCTATATTATAAAAGAAAGCCTAATTGCTTTTTTTTTTTGGTTGTTGGGTGGGGGTGGGGTTCTATCCTTAAGAAAATATCAAAACTAATCTAATTAGACCTAGTCCAACGTACTGTAAATTAAACACCACTTTTAAATCCTCTCTAAATCCCAACTTTATTTTTATATTCATTGACCAGCCTCTATTTACCAAAAAGATTTTAATACTTCTCCTTCCTCCACTGCATGATGTTATTGTAACCACGCCGTTGCATATCACTGTGTTGAGGTCTAATGATGGCATTATAACTCCAACTATACTCTCCAACAACATTTTATGGAAGAAAATGCAACTACATTTCTCTCATGGTATTAGAAAACTGCAGGGCAAGTAAAGAAGTTGAACTTTTAGAGCATGTCTCATGTACGATAGTGGATAAGAACATTTAATAGACATTATTTTCATCTCTTCCTTATTGTTGTGAAGTACTTACTATATGATATATCATTTAGGTGCTAATAGTTGGCTTTTATAAATTTGAACTCTCTCTACTCTGCTGCTCTTATAACTTTGAGTCGTTTTAACCTTATGTTTTGCTCATCCTTTTTTTCTTTGCAGCTGTGGGGTTTTACACACATTTCACATTACCTTCATTGAAGCAAGTAGATATATGTTTTGTCTTTACCTTGCTAACAATCCCGAGCTTTTGTAGTGTTGCTTTCTTTAATGAAAATTGTAGTATTGCCTCCATTTCCCGGTTAATTTATTCTGTATATGATTACATTTATATTCATTGTAAGATTCATTGTAAGATTTGGAAGGCTTAGGCACGGGATTCCTTTTGTAAGAAACAAGTAGTTGCATACTCGTGTTTCGACTGGCACCAAGGTTGATTCCAGTTGATAAAATTGTATTATGAGATCCTTCTTGAGTTCTTGTCAAAGGCATTTGTCTCACTTGAATTCTTCAACAATAGTAGGGCTCCATTTTTCGAACTGCAAAATCATCACGAGTCATTTAGTTGCCTCTGATTTGGGTGTTATAAAGGAGTAAGCCACATTTAAGGTTGAAATGAGATACTTCTTGAGCTCTTGTCCAAGGCTGTTGTATCACTTGAATTCTTCAACAATAGTAGGGCTCCATTTTTCGAACTGCAAAATCATCACGAGTCTTTTAGTTGCCTCTGATTGGGGTATTATAAAGGAGTAAGCCACATTTAAGGTTGAAAGTGGGCTAGATTGTTGCTTTTATGCATTCATTGCATCTTCAGACCCAGTAATTATATTGGGTTAAAGCTCATCTCAATTTAGCTGATGAAATGGCAGAAGTGAAATAAAATTGAAATGCTGACAACTTAGTTGGAATATACATAAAGTTAGATGATGAACAATGTTTTAAGTTTTAAAATTGAAATTTACAAAGCCGACTAACATTTGAAATACTATTGCTTCTTCGCGGTAGCATGACGCCAAAGGGAAAATTCACTGCAAATAGGATCAGCAAGTTCAGGTAAACAAGTGGGTCTTTCCTTCCATTTTAACATGCAAATGGTCAAAATGGAGTCGAACACGTCTAGGAGTTCCCACTTGCATTCGATGAGGGTTTCCCGTTTGGAGTGCTAGCTGTTGGGGTTTCCACTGCAGTACTTGAACCTTTGCTGTTCAGTTCATCAAAATTGGCTGGATCCAAGTAAGACTGGTATGGAGGCAACCTTGAAATCAAGCCAACAACAAACTTAGCTGGAGCAAGACATATAAAACAATGACATAGTTTCCACATAATGTTCGACTTCTTTCTACCTGCTTGCTGTTATGGTCTGACCATCTATGCTCATCTTCACGTCAAATATATTGCCTGCAAGAATGGCAAACAAAATTTTTCCATACTACAAAACCATCTTTGTCTTAACGCTGGCTTGCGGTCACTCCTGCATTAAGAAGCCTTACTTAGCCAGCCCCAACATCCTTTTTCGTCCATCACAACAGTTAATTGCTCAATAGTTTAACAGCCGTAATTGTAAAGAGAGTCTAAACCTTGCACCCAGAGCCTTGCTGTTTCGTATTCACAGAGGAAGAAGTTTACCTCCAAAAATTGTTTTGTCGGAGAAGTATTTCGACATCAAGTAACGTTTGTAATCAGCCTCGTACCTCTGGAATTTATCAATTTTTTCCTTGTTATCAATGTCCCTGTATGAAGAAAACATAAAAGATGTGAACTAATCATGTAAAACCAACCAACTTTATTCACAGGATCATATACGAGACAAGAAAGATAGGAAGTGAAATGTAAAGAACTTGAAATATTCTGTAACTAGTTGCCACAACCATGTTTGATGTCCCGCATTCTTCCTGAAAAGTGCTAAAGTAGCTCTACTCTTTTGATCTAAATTATCAGTCATGTTAAGTATTGAAGATACAGCCACCATTACATGTTCTGGACTATCTAGAACAATATGATTCTGAGCCATCATCTCCTTTTACATATCAACATTTGTGTCAAACTGTCAATGATAACCATGATGTATAGACATTAGCCAGAAAAACTTTCAGATGTCCTTCTCTCCTTGAAACAAACAAAAAAATGTCTGACTAGCTCAAATCAAGGAAAGGAAGGCTCCCAGCAGATCTGAAACCACTTGACCAGTGGAAGTCTATGTCTGGTAAAACAAATAGATGTAGATATTAATCAACATAATACAACTTCCACTCTGGAAGTGTTCATGAAGACAGAAAGTTCCTCGCATCGTTGCCTAATACTACCATGTTACCACTTCTAGTCATGCTGCCAGCAGAAGAAAGATTCACATGTATAGATATGTGATTCAGTTTATGCACCACGTAATTAAAGACTGAGATGCATCCATAAATTTTTGTATTTCCAGTTTCTCATTGTAAACAATTTCAGTACATTTGAAGCAACTAAAGGAAGAAATGGGCACAATAGAACCTACAAGTCTCATAAACCTTGTAGAGAAAAATTGTATTTCAAGTAGTCTTCCAATTGTCAAGAAAGAGAGAGGAGAAAATGCAGTTTTTGGTCATTGAAACATTGCTATGAATTACCAGATATTCAATTTTTCCTGCTCGGTTTATATAACTCAAGACATATAAATCAAACAATTTATTTGATAAATCCAAGGCACCTTTTTAATTTGTTACATATTAATTAAACAAATCTACCTGATAAAATACAAAAAGCAACCACTTTATTTTTCCTTTCTATAGTTCATGATTCTCAGCATTAGTTATCTTCTCTGCCCTGCGAAAAAATAGTCAATTAACTAGTCATGAAGTAAACTCAAAATCCCCGTCAACATCAAATCCTCTCAAAGTAAAAAAGCCCAAAAAAATTAATTTTTGAGAATAAAATTATCATGAACACATTGAAAACAAGATAACAATTAAAAGAAGAGGTTCATTTTTTAAGGTAAAGATCTGTCCATGCACATGGACAATAAATCACAAGTAACTCCAGAAGAGTGCTTCTAAACATCAAATTAATAGAAATTCGACCAATTGATATAATTAAACTTGTTTTTTCAGGTAAACCGTAAACTCACTCGAATGGTTCTGTTGTGGATCCTCTGTTAAGCTCCGCAGAACCCTTATTTTCACTCGTACCATCCTTTACAATTCAAAAACGGGTTCAAAAATAAAAACCCAAAAACAGACGCAGGTTATCATACGCCCAAAAAAATGAATTTTAAAAAGTAAAATGCGGATATATCAGGAGGTCAAAAGGTGCACCTTTTGTTCTTGCTTGGGTATGGGAGAGGCAGTTACAGTAGATACAGAGTTGGAAATAGAGTTAGATGATGAAGCTGCCGCCGCCATTAGAGAGCTTCCAGTGAAGACTGAGTTGCGGATTTCGCAGAAGAAAGGAAGAGCGATTTATATATTTTGCTGGTAGTCTACCTTATACGTGATGGCATCTGGCGCCTTTATATTCTTGAGTGATAATAAATAAACTAGTATGGTAATAAATAAGAGTAATAAGAGTAATGATAATTTTTCATATTAGTTGGCTAATTGATTTATTGATTGTGTATTAATGAAAAGGTAAAATTATCAATTAAGATATTTAAATAATTTAAATTTTAGATACTTTAAGATTAAAATTGTTAATTAATAAACTAATTGATAATAAGGAAGTGTAACATTACTTAATAAATAAATAAATAACCTCGTCATATAAATAAATAAACTAGTATAATTATATCATTTGCCGTGGAATCAAATAGTCGAATTGAAGCGAAAGAAGACCCTAATTTTCTAGGAGTTAAAACGGGTTATTTTTTAGGGCCGTTTTGAGGACGGAACTATTTATTACTTTCTTTTTAGATCAGTTCGGGGGAAAAACTCCCCTACATTGTTGAAGTGTCTAGCATGCTAATATAATTATATAAGATTTGCCGTGGAATCCAACGGTCGAATTGAAGCAGAAGGAGATCCCAATTTTCTAAGAGTTAAAAACAGGTCCTGCTTTTATAGTATGCGTGCTTACATGATATCACTTGATTTGAGGGGTTAAGTCTGATGGCCTCCCGTGTTTTACCAATGGAGAAAAGTAATAGGCACATAGATTTTATTAGCTCTATAGAAAAATTATATTTTGATATGCATATTGACATGTGAAAACTGAATATCAATTTTTATAAGCCTGAAGTTTAATGCAAAACAAACACCTGCTTGAGATTGGGACTACAGGACGAGCGGTAGCAAACATGCTTGTAATGAGGCCACCGCCAGGCAATGTCGACTAACGTAGATTTCGGAAATTGATACCAGTTGATACCTATTTTATAAGACAAGTTAACAACAACTTGAGCCTAACCATGATTTTGGAGAAAATAGTAAGAACATTTATCATTCTAGTGTGAGTCAAAACAAAAGAACTTGGATCAATTTATTTTGTTAAAATGTTTAATCAAATTTTAATTTTATTTGTTTCAAAAAAATTTAATTTTATTTATATATCCTTGCTCCGCACCATGATATATACACACAAGTCACTGAAGACGGAATTATGCATGTTATGGTACCAAATACCAATAGCCTTGACCTTAGCAAACCAACCATCATAGGAAAACTAGAGTCATTCCTCCTAATATTTTACTCCTACAAAGCATCCATATTTCTTTCTTATTTTTCATTGTTATATTATATGTTAGAGGCAAGCTACAGCTGTTTACGGTAAGGGAAACAATTTCTAGCATACAACAAGAAAATCTTAAATAAGAATGCCAGACCAAGTTGCTATCACTACTAACTCTACATGAACTGAGCGCACACCCAGTTTACAAGCAGATTCTGTTTTTTAACTTTCACTATTTCAGCCGCCTGGCCTTGCAACTCAAATTGCAGCAATTGCAGGATAGGCTACTAGATCCAATGCTGTCAGAAGTGCAGTGAAATGTTACATGACTCTAAGGAACCATCTTCCTTGGGCAGCCCAAATATTCGACGGTTCCTAACTTCCTATCCATATATGATATATCCAACAGCTATGTATTTGGAATCAGGGCCAGACTTAACACATTTCACTTTACCTGCATTCACAGGAAGTTAAATTAATCCCTACTGTTTGAGCAAGGTTCTGTTATTTGTGTGCAGCAGAGAGGTAATGACAGTTTATAAAGACAAACGCAACGTTAAGTTTGAATGCTAACGCATAGCATAGCACTTGACCATACTGGATTGTAGACAGGTTGTCTTAATACCTGCGGTGTTGTTCAATCTGCCCCACCAAATATGCAAGATATGCTGCTTGGGTAAATGCTAATTCCCTGACGTTCAAGAGGCCATTTGTACAAGAGAGAAGTGAGGGAATCGAACCTGCACCTGACAAGTCGGGAAAGGTTTTAATGCAGTTCCATTCAGACTTGACGTTGGCAACTTGATATACTCTGTAATAGACCATAAATGCGAATAACTATAATACCACACACTACCCAAGACAGAATCCAACACTAGATTTTTATTTGAATATTACCGTGTATCAAAGCCTCCAAGCGCAAGGTAACTCCCACTATGGTCAAACCCCACTGTGAATTCAGTAACAGAGTGAGAAGCACATTTCAGGAGAAAGTAATGTATAGAACGTACAGGCGGATTCTAGTGAATAGCAAGCCAGTCCTACAAACCTGTGAGTATATATTCTTCCTTTTATTTACAGGCTGTTTGGCACAGCTTATGAACCCCCACATTATCAATTAAGTTGGTCAAACATCATTTATAATCCACACATTTCTTAGGATCCAACTAACCAATCCAACTAACCACATATCCACCATTTCTTTCTATCTATTTATACACTTAAAAAATTGATTATCTAAGACAAGCTATGGATTTATTTCATTATGAAGGTCCACAAATTTAAAGCATTGTCAAAATTAAGAATCCTAAACATCAATCAATCACAGAGTAAATGCAGTTTCCTTTGTTTTCAATTTTCCCAAAGAATAACATTAAACGTATGCCCTGACCTGTGTCAGTAGCAAGTCAGCAGGCAACTAGGTTGTTCCTGGCAATGCCTTATAAATATTGCTGATAATTAAGAGCAAGAGTCCATAACTTTCTAGAACTTATATCTCGCAATCCAGACAACCAAACAGAAGTATATGCTGGACAATGAAAAGGCAAACCCACCTGTCTGTGTGGGTGTATTATCATCGTAAGGAGTGAAAGTTCTAAAATTCTTCAATTTACGCAGATCACAAAGCTTAACGCCGTCTTGAGCTGCGCTCTGGAAAATCAGAAGAAAACAATCAGAACATGGAACATTTTCTGCCACAATGTTCATGCTGGTTGTAGAAGGGAAACCTACAGCCAGGAAGTAGCCATTCTCCAAAAATGAGATTGTGGTTACTGAGCCAATGTGCCCATCAACTGTCGCAACATTTGCTTACAAACAGACAACCCCCTAAGAAATAAAAAGGACACTAATAGAATATAAAGAAATAGAAGATAAGTTGAAATGGTCAAGAGAAGTATGGCCAAACCTGAGTTTTCACATCCCAGATCTTAAGTAGAGACCCCGAGGTACCCGTTCCCAAGATGAGCCCATTAGGGTGAAAAGTTGCGGATGCATAGCCTTCAGAATCAGAAGACCCTGAAGTGTCTGTTTTCAGCGGTTCAGCCTGCAAAATAACCCAAAATGCCCTAAACCAGAGGTAACAGAGCCATAACCAGAGTAACATCTTTGTTAGTTGACATTTGAATGTAAGAATAAAGAGGGCTGAAACCTGCGCAAGACATAAACCGGATGCAAGCCCATAAAAGCACCATGTGTTATCAAGAGAAGCTGTCACACAGTAATTATTGGTAGCATGTACTGTAAAAGATTGCACCTGTCATGGTTCACCACTACATTAGACTTGAATTGGTGGAAATGCACAAATAAATTTGAACAAGCACAGAATTAGAAAATTAGCTCAAGGAATTATTGAAGCATCCTTATCACAGAATTGTCATATCTGCAAAATACTTGATTTTCCATTGATTCAGCAAGAGAACAAGCAAAGGTGAGCACTTTTATATAATGCATTAATGCGAATAATTACTGGACTTCACAATATGTCAAGCACCCAAATGAAGGAATATGAAGCAACACGAGCCGCTCTAATGGCACCCCAATGCCACCAAGATATAAATAATTTATTCAGAGGACACCCACAAACCAGAATTTCCAGATTCATGGTATTAACTAATAAATCCACATTACGCCTTTCATCACTGTGTGGAAGTGATTTAAGACTGTAAAAAAGTGTACAGAGGATAAGAATTATACCACCTCCGTCCCACAAAAATGCTCCAAATTTCCTTTTTCATCCGTCTAAAATAGTCCACTTTTTTTTATTAAAAAAAGCAGTTGGAATATTAATTTGCTTTTATGCCCCTGTTTAATGTGCATTGTAATCAAGAAAATGGTATTATTTAATGTGGAATATTTAATAAATGAAAGGGTATATTAGGGAAATGATATTAAATTATACATTTCCAAAACTATTAATTGCACTTTTCTTAGTATTTGTGAAAATTGGAATTAGAATATCTTTGTGGGACAGGTACTGTATAGTAGTGAGAAAATTTCCAAATAAACATAAAGTAACTTTTAATGTGTCAAAAGAGCTCTTCAAAATGTCAAAGTGACAGTTTTTGGCAGAAAAATCCCAAAATACCCCTGTCTTCTACATCTCTCTTTCACAAGCCCCAACCCTACATTATGCCGCCACGCACTCCCACCTCCCAAATCCACGGCTTGTTTTTCTCCCACTCCCACCATGGTGCTGCAGATCTGAAACCTTCTCCTCACCTATTTTCCTCTAACCAATGGTAACCCCACCCCACTTCTCCACCGCCTATTTTTCCATCACCCCCATCAGCTACAGCCATTGGGATTTTCCATATTGTTATTTTATTTGTTTCCCTCGCACCAAAGAAAACTTTGGAAATCATCCAATGCGGGAAACCATTCCACATAGAATGCCTACTAATACAAACAGTTAAATTTCAAATGGAATGGATTCAGCTTAAGGGGTGTTTGGTTCTGATACAGAAGCAATCAATTTGGGGTTCAAAGGCATCATCATTGAAAATAGATTGCCGGCTAGATGAGTGCAAAGATGCTTAATAATCAATAATCCTTTTTTTTACATATAGGTGACCAGATTGGAGTTTTTGTGGGGAGGTGCCGCCACAGAGGCTTGTGGTGCATGACAATTTTGGCAGCACGGGGCAATGGGTGTTAGTGGATGAGGGTTTCAGAGTTTTCCACTGGGGAAGGGAGGTTGTGCAATGTGCACTGGAGATTTTTTTCCCCTTCCTCTTTTTGGCGGCAAATTAAGGGTAAATTTGATAATTTATAGATCAATTGTGCTACATTGATGATTTCTACTATGAGGTGTCATTTTGAAAATTTAAAAGTTACCTTTTGTTATTTTGAAAATTTTCCCTATAATAATAATTTGAAAAATTGAAAAACAAGGATAAATTGGTAATAGTATTCCTCAGGCATCTGTTTTGAAAATTCTATCCTTAGCCTCTCAGATGCAGTGACACCAGCACACATAGAGGGTTTTCTCAGCGGCCTTGCATCCCATGAATCTAGGACCCTTGGTCTAAATTGAACAACAGAACAGGGTACTAAAACACCAATTTCCATGTACTGATGTCAGTAGAGAAGACTAGAAGCTTCTAGATGCTAACATAACCAAAGAACATGCCTTTCACTGGACAATGCCTTAAAATCTACTAAATGCATTGTACATGTGCAGGCATCCAGTGTCAAATATCCAAATTCAGTGATATATGGACAATATTAATCAGGTTTCTCTATATGTTGCATCTATTACATCTTCACAATATAAAAAGGAGTTTGATGCACTGAAGGATCCAATTGGACTTACATTTTGACATTAGAAATCGCCACTAACATGCAACATATCCAAATGTGCAGCCCAACAATACTGTGCTGAATGCACAAGTTAAACACATCCAAGTTACAACAAAATGCAGTGAGGTGTAAGAAGATAAAATTTAAAACAAGTAATTTATTGCGTGCCACATTCAACGTTGTCCTAAAGTAGACAAAGGATCCAGCTCAGGTTTCAAAACATCCACACACAAATTGTGGTGTCATGCCTTTCATGGGGCATGTACGAGACAAAAGTTAGATAAATATTATTGTCCCATCTTGTTAAGGAGCTTAAGATCTTAAAAGACATAAATCAAAAGAAAAGATATGGCGTATCTCCATGCAACACATGTTTATGGCAAGAACAGGCCAAGTTTGATTACCTGAGCAGTATGATCTTTCAAAATATGACTGCAATTATAATTTCCATCTTCAGCTTCTTTCCAGAGACGAACTTTCTGCAAAGAGCATAAATCAAGTACTTGATTTAAAGCAAAAAACTAATAAAAAAATAAAGAAACTACATCAACGAACATTGCTACAAATAAAACAAACTGAAACCAAAATAATTTTGATCATTATAAGTTGTATTATAGACAATAGTCATTGTAAAGAGCAACCAGTATAATGTTGGTGCCCTTTTACGTGTGCTGATAAAATAGTTTTTATTTATATTGCACATAATAGCACTATCAAAAGAAAAATTGAAATGAATCATTATTGCGCTTTAAAAATTTGACCAGGTTCTAATGTTTACCTTATCAACAGAGCCGGTAACAAATAATTCACCCTCAGCTACAAATTTGATGCTTGTAACCTTCACAAAATATAATTAAAAAAGAAAAAGAAAAAAAAAAAGCAATTGATCAGAAAGCGGAACCCAAATTATCTGAGAAAAATATATAAATATCACCTACTTGCAGAAGAAAGAGCAACAGTCAAACACTCCTTCTTTGAGTGACCACTGAGTGTAGATATTACCTGCCCAGAAGGTCTATCAAGGACCACAGCATTTGAATCGACACCGGCAGTGGCGATGATGTCCTAAAACAACAAAGCAGAGAACATAGTTTAGTGAATATGACGTATGTTTAATACTCTGTTATGATGGATAATTCGATCCATCTAATTGAAACCTTGATAAGGAATAAAATTCAGGGAGCCACCAGTACAGGGTCATTTCTTTACAGTGGCATCTAAATATGATTCCATGAGAAAGCTTCAAAGGAGGTATGAACTGTAGCTTTTAAAATAGTCCCTTTTGTGGGAAAAGGAGTGGGGGTGTTCAAATAATTGGAAAAAGAAAAATAGAAGGGTGGAAAAATAGAACCCTACTAACTCCTGGCAGCCATCTAATGTCCTGCCTAAGAGTTTGGCAAGAAACAATGTCCAGAAGAAGGGATAAACTAATAAAATACCTTGGGGTACTGGATGTCCAGAGATAATATGCCTGGTTTGTTTGTTTGTTTGTTTGATGAAGAGGAAAGCTATTCAGTTCAGTGAATCTCTCCACGGATTCAACAAGAGCCAAAGTTGGAGGCATCTGTAAAAATAAATAAACACAGAAGAGCAGAATAATTACCAGATAAGAAGTTTAAATATCAAATTAGAACATACAGCCATCACTATCTTGTGAAGCCAGAATTCTACACTACAGGCACTACCTGCCGTTTTTTCCTTTGTTGTGAAAGAGCAGCATTACAGTCCATGAGCTCAGAAATGATAGTATTTGAAATCCCTGGATAAGTTTTCTTCCCATCTCGACCCATCTCATTATCCTCGGCAGCTATGGAAAAATGGAAACCAGAATAAGCAACTAAAAGTATGCAAGTTAAATAGATAAACCCAAATACACAATAACCCAAGAACCTCTTTTCCCATTGGTTAAGGCAGCAGTATAAACTGCCTGTGGTGCTACTACTGACATGGGTATCTGTCGTTAAGCCTGTGCCAATAATGCTAGTGCCTCATCCCTTTCCTTCTTTAGCCGTGCAATAACACGACATGCGGCATCATGCTGAATGGCAACTTAAAATCAGTGGCCACAATGAAGCAGCACGCGACTACATGCATACATATGTGAAATCTCACAATTGCAATAAAAAACCCAAATGTTTACAACACGATATGGAAACCCTGAGCATTTTAAAAATTTTCATTTATTCCCATATAGCCAAGTTATAATTCTAGGAGGTTCAGTAGAATGTAAAACAAGTAGCAATGACAAGGGGAAGGAAATAACGCTAAAAAGTAGAAACATCTATGAACTTTGCATGTAAACATATTCCACATATTTGTTCAGGCCTCAAAATAAGCGCAAGGAAAAAATGCACAGACAGTCTAACTGAAAAAGGTTGCAAAGTAGGGATTGTCCACAAAAGAAGCCACAAAATAAAAGTTAAGCACTCTGATTAGGTTAATACACTGAACTACATGATGCTTTACCTGACACAAGGCATCACCTAAGCCTTGCCTTTCCATATGTAACTGCTTCTCCAAGTCAACATAAGATAGCATCAATTTATCCCATTCCTGGTTTGAATCGAGACAGTTAAGTGTCAGTTAAACAATAATATCGATTTTAACTGCATCACTGCTTAAATTCAGGGGGGAATGCATATTAAGAAAATTGGTGCTCAATGGTAAACTGCAAAAACCTAATGAAATAATAAGAGAAATGAATCTAGTATACAATTATTTCAAGAGCATATACCAACAAGAACATTACAGTAACGGTCAAAGAATCTAGATAGTGCAAAATGGACCCAATTTCTAGCAATATTACTATTGTTATTAGGAAAGAGCACTGTCTTAGCCTGTTAAGATGCTCTCTAGATTCAGCAGTAAAATGATCCACTGAAGCAACAGATTAGAAGTATTAATTTCGAGCTTGTTCTTTGGAGCATTTTTAGAAGTGATTTTATGAAAGTCAAATTTTTGGGAGAATGTGTGGAGGATAACTAGGGAGAGATTACAAGGATATGTGAAAAACAATATTTTTATAGAGAATATGTGGTTGGTATTGAAGTTTGACTTGTTAACCGAATTTTTATGAGAGGAAAAAGGTCTTGGAGTTTGTATAACGGTTCTTCAGCATGGTTCTGTTAAAATCAGGAGGTTAGATACAATCTTCACACATCAGTGTGACTTCAGTTTTAACATATCCCTCTGGATCATTTAAATTTCTCAAAAGGTCCAGAAAATTTTAATGGTTACCTCCAATATTGATTGTAGATAAACTTCTTAAGTGGACGGTGAGATGAAAATAGAAGCTGGAACCTAATCTCTGAGGAGGTAGACAAATGAACTTCGGAAACCAATTTTTCATTACTCATGTATTTACAAATTATTATACAACCATTATTTGTAATGAAAATATCCCATTAGAAAATGATACGAGATCCAGATAAATGGCTAAAAGCTGCAGAAAGATTAATGCCACAAAGACTAAGAGAAAGGAACATAAATACTTACAGTTTGAAACATTCCCAGCATCCCACGAATACTTGTGTTGGACGGGGCTCCACAATCTGCCAAGAACTTGATAAAACTATGCTCTAACAATAAAAGAATCTTGGGAAACCATTAACAATAGAGCTAGATAACATGACTTAATTAAAAGTAGAAGTATATTGTGCAAAGACCGTACCTTTCCAGTTTTAATAGGGACAATGTCATCCTTCACAAGCGGCTCTCTAGTAACGGGACATTTTCCATAATCCTAATCAAATAAAAGGAAACAAAAACATGGGAGGCACACAACTTCTGTTAAAGAGAGATTGATAAAATAAATAAATAAATAAATACCGATAACAATCAATAAATCTGAAAGCAACAATCACTAGTATGCAGAAAATTCAACTAATAGTATCTCCAACACCCGCCTTTCAGTGGACTAAAAAATATTAATCATAAAAAATATTTTGAAAAACTCTCATTATTACATATACTACATTCAAGAAAAGCATTAGTTTCTTCACAAAAATTGATAGATTGCTGGACGATAAATAAAATTTTTATATTGGAAATCTTAAATAATGTTTCTCTAGAACTTCAAGTACTCAACAATGCCAGACCTATATATCTAATCTAATATCTACAGGAAAAGAGAGAGGGAGGGTGCACCGAGATCTGTCGCTCGATTAAACGCTTTTCTAAAAGTAAAACAGACTTGTTGGAGAAGACAGGTTCCTCCGGAACATTACCGGAAACTGCAAGGTCAGAAGTAAATCCGAATTTCAAATACAACGCAAAAAATTGTTCAAATACACATGTGGAGAAATAGAAAGAGACTTACTGGAACAAAGCATTGCGTGTAGTGCCGCTCCGTGGGTATCCAGATGGGATTAAACGGATAGAAAAAGCAAAACGGGGGCAATCGCAGATAGGGTTTATGCGGCGTGCTAAGTGGTTATCGAAAGCCGCGAGCACGACGCGCGAACGAACAAAGATGAATTCAAAGCTCAAAAATTAAAAACTGAAAAAAATTCCTGAACGGTAGCAAAAATTTCATCTTATATGTTTTGGGGTTTCAATAAATAAATATCAAAAATTTTGAAAATCTTCAAGCACATCTCGGGAGGTGCACTTTCAGCATCTCCTACCCTATATAATATGTATTGATTCATGTGGCTTGTATCAATACAGGCCATGTAGGGTAGGACATGCTGAAAGTGCTAAAACGTTACCGTAAAAAATTTACCTTCTTCACTTCTATTAAAAAACAGTAAAAATATATCTATTTGGCATTTGTATAATAAATCAACATTTGAATCTTTGTAAAAAATTTAAAAATACATATATATATTAATTTAATCAATATGACTAATGATTAAATATTTAAAAGGGAAAATTTAATCAAATCAACTCAGAGTTATAATATATATGTTATGTATTTGGCTTTTCGCAGTAAAATATATACATCTATTTCTACCACCACAAACGCTCACACTTTCACAGCTCTTTTAGCACTCTACAATCACCATTAGTAAGGCTTAAAATACACATGTCATCTTCCATCAAGAGCCAATAATCATTTATCAAGAGTCAATTAACTATTATCTCTCTATTTGAATCAAATTTATCAGGAAAAAATATAAATATCTACAAATTATAATTTACAAACAAAAAAGATTGTACAAAAATTCATCAACTATGTAGAGAAATTATAAGCACCCAGCATAAAAAGCATATGATGCTTGGTTATCGACATAGACCAAATCCTTTGAACAATCCACTGAAAGCTTATTACTAATAAGCAACTTATCCCTTTGAGGCTGTCATGCACATTTTATTGAAGTAGTTGGGTTTGTATTCTTGAAGGAATTTCATTTTTATTTATGTTTGAGAACACTTGTTGGGCAAATAAGTAAATCTCATATGTAAACTCAAATCATATTCACTCTTTTCCTGCATTGTAAGAGATATTACGTTCTTTTTTGTTATTAATTCTCAACAGAAAAATCTTTTTACTCTAATACCGAATAAAAGGTCAATCTACCTCTCCATTCCATCTCTGATTTTGAGTATCAAGAAGGCAACTATCAGTTTTAAGAGTTTTGTATTTTATCATGGCTAGACGATAGCTCCTCCTCAATCAGGTTCCAACCGCCCACTTTGTATTATCAAAAACAGTCTTTCAATGGACGCTTAAAAATGACCCAGAAAACAAAAGAAAAACACATATTAGGAAAAAACTGAAGATAATAACTTAAAAACCGGTGACGAGGTGAAAACCAAAGACGTGATGGTGGCATCGGACGAGAATATATAAACCGGTAGTGGAGGCGAAACTCAAATACTTGAAAAACGGGTATACTGCTTTTAACTAAAAATCTCTCGAAGAATCTAAAAACGATCCATCTATTTTTATTTTTACTGAACTAACCATACAATTTTATTACCGTATGTCTCCCCAACTCAAAAATTTAAAGAGTCTGAGCGATTTGAGGGGAACAGAAAGAATATACAATATTAGCTTTCTATTATATGCTACTGCAGAAGGAAAATTGTGGTTGAAAGGAGTACAGACAAATATTAAAGAAGAATAGAATACAATTTATCGTAATCAAATACACATTATAGTCACAAAAGAAAAAAACTTGGAAGTCTGAGAAGGGAAAGTTGCAGGCAAATATGAAATTATAAAAAAAAAAATTAATAAAGAAACTTGCTATAATCAAACTTTTACCACAAAAAAGACTCACCACGAAAGTGATCGAAGTCCGCAGAGTAAATAGATAGGAAAAAAATAAAGGCACTTGAGTGCCTTTATATATTAATTAATAGATTATTATCAATTGCATTCTCCCGATCCGAATGAATGACGAATTACTGGAATAAGGACGAATAAGATAGAAATATTTGCATCGGGTGGCCAGATTGAGGGATTATATACGGCTGCTCAAACCCAAAGATTTAGAAGTTAGAAATATTTGCATCAACATTTGAAGGTCGTGGATCATTTTGGTCATGGATCATTTACACAAGAGATCCATAAGTCACGGACTATTTTCGCTATTTGCCAAAGTTGGCTATTGGGCTTCATATTCACTGGTTACTTTTTAATGGGCCGGGCAAGATACATCCAGTTTAATGGACCAACAATAATTGATGACCCGGGAATGGCCCAAAACAATGATCAGCCTATTGGCGAGTGGCTATATAAGTGTAAGTGCCACCTCTGATTGAAGCAAAGGATAACAAAATGTTCCAACCTTGACTCTCGACTTATAAATGTGGAGAAGTATTATTTGTATATATAAAGTGTACAAAATTTGTATACACATCCATAAATATACAGTAATCCCTAAAAAGTTTCTTTTCTTGAAAATAAGACTTGAGACTTTTATGTAAATACATTAGAGTGTGTGCAAATTTTGTACATTAATTATGTACAAATAGCAATTCTCATAAATGTATAATACATTGCTTCGTTTTGTCACAAATTTGGGAAACAGGCACGGGCAGAGACAGGGACGTGGTTCTCGATCCGGAGTTTTCATCTTTTTTTTTTTTTTTAAATTACAATGTTTACTCTAATTTTATTTTATTTTTTAATCGCATTTGAACAACTAATAAATAAGATAAAGCATAAATTTTTGGGACATCACTCCTTGCCGCTTGCATTCCTATTTCATACGCCATGCTGTTCCATTAGGTGATCAAGAGAAAGTGAAGTAAGACATTGATTAATGCATCATTTATTTAAAAATCATAACAAAATAAGATCGATCACAGTTTGCGAAGGGATAGGTGGAAAAAAATCATTCTTTATTTTCATTTATTATTATTATTGTTAGAACCAGCCAATTTGCATATATACAAATTTCTTTGGCCCACTCACTTAAAATTTTTAAAACTTGAAATTCAAATACTCATTAGGATAAGACAAGAAAAAAATTATTGGTATACCATAGGTCAAATACATACACATGTAGGAGTTAGAGCAAATTATTTGCCCGATAATGGAATAGGACTCACGGCTTGTTTCTTAGAGCTATTTTTTTAACTATTTTTTCTGTTGGATGCAGATTTTTTTTCCTTTTTTTTTTAAATGTCAGGTGAAAAGGTGGAGATAGATTATAGAAAAATATAAAAAAATAATTATTTATAAAAATATATATATATGTATGGTTGGTATAAGTTTAACTTTTTGACAAATTTTGTAGGAGAAAATAGCTACAAAACATATCAATTCGGTGAACTTAAATTGGTACACTACTTTTGAATAGAATTAGTTCAATTTTAAATTTTAATAATTTACAAGGCCGTGGCTATTACGAGAACATAAATCTTAAGATTGAGCCATTTATTTTAGTTTTTTTAAAAAGGCAACTTTATTTATTTTTTTAACTGATATTATAAAATCACTCGAGTACTATATTAACATATCTCCCGACAAAATAAAACATTCGAGTCGAAAATGATAGAAAATGGTGAAGATAGATAGGGCATCACTAACAAGGTGGAGTTTTAGGTAGAGTGCACAATAATTCAACTCTACCATCAAGAATGATCTCCACATATAGATTTCAAACTCTGAGAGAAACATGACTCCAATCCAAAGTACTCCGTATCTATTGTGTGGACACATACATTTTCCAATCACGTACAAAAATGCCGCGTTAAGAAGATTGTATGAATTTTTTAGGTGGTACAAAACAATATATCCTGAACTTTTCAAATGTCTCAAATTACAAGTTTTATATGGTTTTAGATAGAATCACTTTGTTGATTAAAATGCATTCTCAACCTCAAGCTTAACATTTTATTTTCCCTCTACCTCATATCTATATCAAGAACGAAGATAATTTAAGAGATAAAACAAATTCTTTTTTTGTCAAAGATCCGTTAACAAATAGAAAAAGTAAAGCAAATTCATAAAAATGATAATTATCAAATCCTTAAATATCAAGATTCTAAAAAGCGCGATACGAGAAAAAATGTCAAGATCAAATATTGTGTTTAAACGCGTTTAAGAGCATCAACTATGATGATGTATGAAACCCAAATTTCACGCCATTTTAGAACACTTATAAATATAAAACGAAAAACCAACCTTTAAATGCATGGATCAAAAGTCCAAACTATAAAATTGTCACCAACAATTAGACTATAATATACATGATTCCATTCAACTATTTCTATCTGTCTTCTACTTTGAAAAGAGGTGACCACTTGAGATTACTATTATGCATTAAATTCCATTGGCACCACTGAAGGCCTCCAACCCCAGCACATAAAAGCTTACATATTAACTATTATAAAACACGCCTATACATTTAAATTCAAAAATAGACCACCTTGAACACAAATTCAAAGTGGGGCGCTTGTACAGTGTACTATATTATCCACGATTACTACGGGTTCTAAGATCCTATTATTAGTTTTCCCCTCTGAGTAAATGATAATATGTCTTTTATGCTTTGTATAATACAATTATAACAAGGGTAATATATAGCAAAAATTGTCTACCATTTCAGCGTTGAACTATAGTGCGTGAAATGAAGTTATCAGAGAAATCCAACTTGTTACATGTCAAAATTATAACTCGTCATACATCTAAATAACGGGCCGAATCTCGTAACATTTTTAGGTAGGTGGTGGTGCCTTTGCTGCCTAGTGGGCATGTTATGTGTAGACTCCTGTATCTATCATGCGCTACAGCTCGAGCATTATTCTCTTCATTCTTTTTCTTCCTTTGTATTTTTTTATACGCCTTTCTATTCGTAGCTCAATCCGTACGTCTGCAGAAATCGGGTCAGAGGTTGAATGGAACCATCAAAATTCAAGGATTAGGAACCACTGGGACCTACCATGCAAAGTCTAGAATTTTGATTTGCAGTTTGATTGTGTAACTACTGTTGGAACTATTTATATTTGTAACTTCTATTTATCTATCAAGAAAGCGGAACTGTTGATTTGCAAACTGGAAGGCTTCTGCTGTTATTGAAGAGGAAGTCGAAGCAGAGGCAGAGCCTGATCAGATAACATTGGAGTGAAGCGGGTTTCAATCTTTGAATCCGATTCTATGGTGAGCAAAAAAGTAATTGAAAGGTTTGCACTTTGCAGTGTTATTCAGTATCATTTTTTGGGTGTTGGAAAGTGGCAACTTTTAATGTTATCTGGTGTTTACTATACGTAGTGATTGGACATTTGGGGGTGAAGAGTTGTGTGTATTTTCTAAAGGTTATAGATTTAAATGAGGGTTGAATATATTCCAAGAGACATATCTTTTCTATAAGGATCAAAATCCTTGTGAAGTGTGCTGGAAACTAAGTACAGAACCTAAACTTATTTCCAGCTGTGTATTTCCAACAACTCAAGAAATCCATTACTTATGAAGTATTCCCGTTATAATTCCCTGCACTGAATTCATGAACTTTATAGTGTTAATGTGAATTCTGTGATCAGCCACCATTTTATGCTTTCCGTGCCAGCAAACTAGCATCTTATATCTACCCAAAGACATTCACAAATTCAATAATGTCAAACAAACTTATTATTGCCTGTGTTATGGTATTTATTATAAGAAAAAGTTAGCAGATTTCATTTGGCAGCCCTGCTATGCTACCATGCTTTTTTGGTTATATCCAAAGATCTATTTTAGGATTCTCAAGTATCATTGAGTCATGTTGAACATTTTCTTACTTGCTGTTTGATTTTTTAGTTTCCTTAACAACGCATTGATTACAAATAATTTCTGTCCCCGTTGTTCAGATTGCTTTGGAGTATCAATTTGCAAGGTTGGGCATTCAATACTGGGTTCTCAACCTTTAGCACTGTGTATGGACAAGTAGCTGGAACAAAGAAGTGAAAAAGCACTTTCTGTGCTTTCATTGTCTTATTTTTCTATTGGAGTTGTACGCAAAATATCGACATGGCAAAAGACGGCCAAGATGGAGAAGACTATTGGCAGTATGTGGTCAATAATATATAATCAGCAGAAAGAAGTCTCTCATCTAAAATGTATACTGGAGAGTTAGAGGCAGAGCACAAATTGCTATCAAACTTTAGGAGATCAACAAGCAGCAGGAGTTGCGGAGAGAATTTATTCCCTTACTGCAATCATCACTTGCATGATAAAATTCCGAAGCATATCATCAGCATAGATGAAAAATACAATCTTGGTTATGTTGAATTGTTTTCTAGGTGCAGATTAAGTGAGACAGCCTGTAATTTTGCCTCAGAAGTGGATACTTTGTCAGATTACTTGACTAGCAAAACAGAAATTAACCGCGCGAGTTCACATGATCAGACTACCAGACTTTTTTTGGAGTGCCCTTTTCTGGCTGAAATGAAGAATGTCTTCGTAAGCTCGACTAATGATCAGATTAACTCCACCGTTAGCAGCAGCAAGAGTATGGTTAACATATTAAAGAGCCCATTATTTCAACAATTCAATCCCATAGACAGCAAATCCGACCATGGGAGGAGTTTACTCGAAATCCGTGAAGCTGATTGTTTTGAATATGTGAATCCTCAGGCTGTGTTGAGCAGCAGTCTATCATGTAAAATACTGAAGGAGGTGATGCATCTAGACCATGGATATGCATCTGCACCTGCACCTGTGCAAAAAAGGATTGTATCTGTGGCAAGCGCAAGTAGTATATGCTCGGATCAGTCATCATCTTCTGCATCTGCGACTTTGTTTAAGGGAATGCTTCAATGCACATGGAAGAATGGGCTACCACGATATGTGTTTTCGGTGGATAATAATAGAGAGGTTTATGTAGCCAGTGCGTTTAAGATTGAGTCACCTAACAACAAAGGTTTGGACTATGTTTACACATTTCATTCTACAAAAAATGTCAGTAAAGAACGGGATATAGAACTTGATCCAGAACTTGTTGGGAACATGCGAGTGTCAGCTTCAACTACTTTCTGTTCAAACAATTCTGAGATCATGGAAACTCGGTTTATTCTGTTTGGTTTTGATGATACTAATGTGGAAGAGATGAAAAACCTGAGTTGTGGCCGGCCGAAAAAGAGATTGACTCGGAAGGTGTCAGATGTTTTCAGGTCAAGTCATTCGCATAAGCAGAGATCATCTTCCAAATCTGGAGGAACAGGTGCAAATGTTGAAGCGCTATCTCCAGTAGAGGCATACATAGAAAATCAAGATGTGCCAAATCTTGAGTTGGCTGCCATTATCTCAAGGCGCCAAATTTGCATGAATAAGGAGGCAGAGATTGGAGGATGGGGATTGAAGTTTCTCAAAAAATCTCGAAATAATGCCTCAGTATATTCAGAACACTGTCCACAAAATTGTGAAGAATGCTCAGCGAGCATGAATGTTATAATTCCTGCAGCTGTTCATGGCGGACCTAGAATCAGAATTGGCGGTCCCTCAAGTCTTACTGAGAGATGGATTTCTGGGGGGCGCTGCGACTGTGGGGGCTGGGATATTGGGTGCCCATTAACAGTACTCAACACCAGATCTTGCACCTCAGAGACTTTGCACGATAATTCTGGGGAATGCAAGTCACTTGACCTTTTTATACAGGTCCGTTATCTTCTATTATTTTTCCATTGCATGTATGCGTCTTTTTTTCTGGGTCTCAAAGCTTTCTTAAGTAAAGCAGACCTCAAAGTTCTCTGTGAAGTAAAAATAATAAAGAGAGCCCGAGTGAGCTAGCCGATTCAAGAACCATGGTGTATGTGCATTTTTGGGTCTCTTCTCATGAAGCTTTTTCATCTGATAATATTGCAGGGTTCAAGGGAAAATGCAGCAATCATGAAGATGGTGAACATCCATGAAGGCTTGTATTATATCCATTTCCAATCAACTCTTTCATCTTTGCAGTCTTTTGCTATAGCTATTTCACTTATTCATTCTCATAGTCCTTTTGCCATGTAGAAGAATTAGAGGAATCTTGTTTACATTTAATTTAATAGTAATTCATACTTAACTAAAATAATTGTATTGTATGTATTGAATGTTGTCAATTTTTTTTTCTTTTTGGAAAATACAATTAGAAATCTGCCTCATAACAACACAAATGCACATAGATATTTATCATACTGAAAGTGGGATTACAAAACTGCATCATAATAGCACAAATACACATAAATATTTATCTTACTCAAACACAATGTCAAGAAAATCAACAATACAAGCCCACATAGAGTGGAAATACACACTACCTTAAGATATAAAAAACACATCATATCGGGGAATCGAATCTGGGACATCTAGGTCCCAATATCTCAGCTTAGTCCTCCAACCAAATAGGCTAAGCCTCGTTGACTATATGTTGTCAGTTTTATTAATTGTATGTTGTCAATTTTATTTTCATTCTGTTGGGGTGGGCAAAAAAAATAAAAATAGTAACAAGAAGTTGAACTTTATTCAAGTCCAAAAAACTTATTTACATATGAATTAGTTTACAGATATCCCTATATATTATGTAAAATTTGATAATTTTACCCATACATTAATAAATGGGAGCAATGTCACCATTTTACCCCATTCTATGTGTTTGTTTGTAGGTGTATAAATAGAGTTATCCTTGAAACAATAGGTTAAGATTAAAAATATATTTATCATTGAAACACACTGCTGAGAACAGAATTTGGGATGCAAAGAATCAAATATATATTTGAAGTACCAACAAGGTATAATTCTAAAAGATCAAGTCCTTATCAATAATTAACATACTGACGTAGAAACCCTAGTTCAATTTGCTGCCCGCCATTTCCCATATATGTCCTTCCATGTTCAGCTGAAACCCTAATGCTTGCAGGCCGCAGGCCACAATGTCGAAGAGAGGTGAGTCTATTCAGGAACTACTTTGCCCCTGTTCCGATTCTGTGCGCTTTTGATTTTGTACTGTGACATTTACAGTGTGAAAATGTGGTAATAGGGCGGGGAGGATCGGCCGGAAATAAGTTCCGGATGTCACTGGGTCTGCCAGTGGCAGCGACTGTGAACTGCGCAGATAACCGGGCGCCAAGAATCTTTATATTATCTCCGTGAAAGGTATAAAGGGTCGGCTGAATCGGCTCCCTTCAGCTTGTGTGGGTGATATGGTGATGGCTACCGTGAAGAAGGGAAAGCCTGACCTGAGGAAAAAGGTGATGCCTGCTGTAATCGTGAGGCAGCGCAAGCCGTGGCGCCGAAAGGACGGCGTTTACATGTATTTCAAAGGTCTGATCTCGACTATGTTTATCACGGTTGTCCTTCCTTCCGTTCGAGGCTTAATAGCCCTTTTTCATTGCTTATTTTAGCGTTGAATTTTTTTTTAAAAAACATTAAAGGCTTCTGAGTTTAATCGGTCCATAGTTGGAAACTTAGAGCAGTTTGTTGGAGAGTAAACACTATAGCTGGTTAAGCGGCGTCTGGAGTTGTGCATATCCCTTTACATTTTTGGGTGTTGCATACATGACGTGATGCTTCCTGAGACCAGCTATAGCAAAATGCTATCAATCTAAGATCGAGTGAGTTCTCTTTTCTCTTTTTAAACCACGCTCTGTCAAGATTGATACATTTTTTAACCTGTTCTATTTCTTGGAACGATACCAGATAGATGCTTTAGTAAGGCTGTTTTTTCATTTCCTTAAGTGTATTGTTGGTTTACTGTTTATGCTTCAAAATTCTATAATTAGCATTTTAGCTGCTCCTTTTGAAATATATAAGATTTTGGTATTAACAATTTGCTGAAGAATGAAAATTAGCTGGTTAGGCGATATGTTGATGTCTATCTTCCATCAACATCTTGTGTCATGTATACAGACATGATATGACTCCTAGTCCAGCTACATTAAAGCCCCATCAATCATAATACCAAGTGAGTTCTTTGCTTCGTTGGACCTCACTCTGTCAAGGTTGATACATTTCTTTAAAAGCTTGAATAGCTTAGTTTAAATGCCAAAAAGGTGATTTCTTTAGCATTTAAAGTTCTGACATTTAGCAAGGATGTTCTTTTGTTTTCTTGTTTACTTGCTGGTAACGTGGTGCTGAGGAGTATTTAAAGTCCTTGGTTTCTCTGTACCTCCCATGACCAGCTACATCTAAATGCCAATCCACCCCTAAATCGGATGGTAAATGCTAAATTATCTTTATCATTCCTGTCAAGATTGGTATATTTTCTTTGACCGTTTACCCCTCTCTCCTTTTTTTTAAGTGCTCTTTATTCATAGAAGAGAGTATAGGATGCCCTTGCTTCTGATGAGAAAAAAGATGAACCAGACTTGGTCAGGTATTAACTTTTCGCCTTCCATGGTTAACACAGTTACTAGTCTGGTAAATTGACAAGAGTCTATCGTTACAGATGTGATGTTATTTATGGGAATCACATTTGCTCCATTTGGACGCAATATATAATAGTTTCTCCAATCTCTGAGACTGTATTAACTCAGGAAAAAGTTTGGTGTCAGGTATGTATACACACATGCACACACACCAGGCATAAGTCAGGTATCCATCTGCATATGTTGGTGCTGATACAGTTAACTGTCTGGTACATTAAAAAGTGTCCCTCGTTACGGATGTGAGTATTCTCTTGGAAATCATATCCGCTCCATTTGGACCCTACATGTCCTTTGGTTGTCTATTTTCTCTATTTTAGCACCTCCCAAGATGCCATTGTGATTATCAGTGGTAGAATCTACAAGTGGTTCTATGACTGGATTGTTAGAAAGTGTATTATCTTTTATTACAATGCTTCTGAAGAACTGTTAATTATAGTTTAACTGCCTCAATAGTGCTCATCATTTGACTGGTAAATAGTGATTATCACTCTACTTGTCTCCTTTGCAGATAATGCTGGTGTTATAGTAAACCCAAAGGGAGAAATGAAAGGTAATGTTTGAATAATAACCAAATTCAGTATGTTAATTCTTTCGTTATTATCCTGTATTTTTATTCTTTCCAGATTGAAATGGTGCAATTGATAGTTATATTTTTCTCTTCTTGAGATCATCATAATGTTACATTGTATGTTGTAATCTAATGTGGGTTCTTATCGCATTAGGTTCTGCAATTACGTCTGTCCAATTGGGAAGGAGTGTGCTGATCTTTGGCCTAGGATTGCTGGTGCAGCCAATGCCATAGTTTAGGAGTACCTTGAGACCTACATCTTGAGATCTTCTGCGAAGTACTTTTGGGTGTAAACCAGAAAAGCTGGAATTTGTAAAATTGTATCTATGTAGATTATGCTTTTAATGTGTCTTGGCTTGCAGTTTCGGGTGTGTTCACTTGCAGTATTTGTTTTCTCATGCCTTCCAATTTTTGTTTTGAATAATGCAATAGATCCATAGCAAATGGATTGAACTAGTTTCATAGCAAATGGATTGAACTAGTTTCATATTAAAATTTTGCTGTGGTTGAATCTGGTAAGAACCAAACATGCCGTTAATGCTTCATGTAGTAGGAAATGCACTCGATAGCGTCCAAGATCTACCAGCGTGCATATTGTCGACGCTGATGTTACTCAGTAAATGGGCGCAACCAAATTATTGCACACAACTATCAGAACATTAAGAGCGTATAACTAGTGACTTCCATTTAAACTTATTGCGATGGATGTTGACAAACTATAGATTTGCTTCACTGCATCTTCTATGCTGCCATGTGCCCATGTTCATCTTGGCACAATATTCGAACGAACTTCCTTAATGAGCTTTGATCACCCGCCGGATGCACGCTTGGCGGGTGATAATTAGATAACCCGTGTGAAACAACTCACATGTGAGTTGTCTAATTGTCACTTATCATGTATGTATCGATCGGATAATCCCGTTAGACGTGATCAATTTTACTCCCTTAATAGTAGCATTTTCAGATGGCTTCTTTTGGCAGAAATTCCTCCTCGGCCCTTGCTAAAATATACACGACTACCCATTCCATTTTGTAGCAGACCTGCAACATGAAATTCGGGCACAAGCTGGTGAAATGCGACAAAGAAATGATTAAAAAAAAATGAAATGCAGAGCATAGATTGAAGCCACCGAGTCCAGACCATCCATATATGGCAAATGCTTGCCTAACTCTCCGAGTGTCATCTTATCAGGCACTGTGCGGGCATACTTGCTACTTGAAGTTCACTGGGAAGTACGTGATAGAATATATATTTCAATGGAAACGATCCCACCATCATGCATGCCTGTGCGCCTGCAGTCACGTACAAAAAAAATGCAGACCGACCTTCATTGTTATAAGTTCCACTCTCACTTCCATGTCCGACCCAATATGCAGAACTTCCTTCAGTTCAGTGTCATAAGCTCCATTATCACTTCCATGTTTGGAATTGGTCCTGTGGATGTTACGTAATGTATATGGGGAACAAAGAGGAGGCATCCAAGCCTAAGAGAATGAATTAACAATTATTAGTAGTTCTATTAATTGATTAAACATTGGAAAGAACGAAAAGGGACTCCATGAATGCGCAATGTATCTAGTTGTTCTGTCTATCTGAAAACTTCAGCAAAAACCAACCTAAATTGCTTATGTTCATCGAATGGACATCTTTACAATATCACGAAGATAGATATACTTAATAGACATTGAGGGGCGGATGCTTACTTGAAGTGTTGTGTAGCTCAATCTCATGTTTAGGACAACAGCCATTATAAGAGATGCTATTGTGTTGAACTTGAACCCAATTTGGCCGAGTCCCGAGGACGTAACTGAAGAATCAACTGACAGGGCAAAAGAATAAGGTAGATATCAACCAGAAAGTATGCAAGAGAGGATCCACTTCAACTTTATCAAGCAATCAAACTGTATATTTCTTTCAACACCCATTATGGGGAATTCTGGCTTGGTAATTATTGTATGATGTACCGGCAAAAGTCTCCGATTCCATTGTCATCTTGGTCAAAGAAAGCGACATGCTGTTGAAGAACACACGAGTAGTAATGGGCGTGGCCGGGAGTTCCTGTACCGTTGGCACATCTGAGATTTGAGTTCCCTTTTAACAGACAAAAGATATAAGATTCCAAAAGTCGAGCATAGAGGTATATGCAGATAATGCCCATCATACTTTCATTGCATCGATCGATTAGAATGATATATTTAAAAAAAAAAAGGGAAAAGAAAAAGAAAAAAGATGAAGAAATGATAGAAAATTAACCAAATGAATGAAATGAGATGTGCTTCAGAGGCTCATAAATTTCTAGTTCAAAAACAAGGCACCTCTAGCCTCATATTCTCAGTTTCTTGTAAGGCATTGGTTGGGAGGACCATGGTCAAATATGGCCAAAGCCAACCAGATTTTTGACACTTCAGTACCGAGAAACAGGTGCAACGCCCTCTCAAAGATTTTTCCACTAGGCAATGCTATCTTTTCATGTTGTATTCTCTGTTTCTTGTTAGAAGGAAGCTAATAAGTAATAACTGAGGTGTCAAAATTTAGAGTTTTGAAAGTGAGAAAATCCTCCTTGCTTTGGAGGTCTCTGAGGTGCTAACCAAGTTTAATAATCTAAAAGATTCAAAACTAGCCACCCTACAAGGTAGTGTCGCACTCATCGAGAGTACATAACTCATATCTTTCTTCCAGAACACATTTTGTGTATTCGAGACTCTCTCCTCCCATGCACATTTTGTGCATATCTATCTTTTTGTACATATTTTGTGCATTAGAGATTCTATACTCTTGTGCACACATTTTGTGCATCTCTCTTTCTGTGCCAACTAGTACTGCACCCGTGCGTTGTACGGAAAAATTAATTCAAAATTATCTGTTATTTAATATATTATAAATTTAATATTTATACATAAACAACATAATTAAAAATAATAATTCTATCAAATCATAATAATAATGTAAATATAAAAGTGTATTCTTTTGTAATATTTATTTATTTCAATTTCATAATAGAATGTATAAAATAAAATATACAAACATTGAGTTAGAAAAATTTTTAATAATTAAACATAGCACATCAATGAGAGCTGATCTCTTTCCCGACTGGGAGGGATATATAACTTCTAATGTTGATGTGATATTACTATGTTAGTGTTGTGTTGTGTCACATTGTACTGATAACGTGAGAGTGTTACATCATCTTACGTGGCAATGTCACCGAGGGAAAGGGGGTAGGACTCCTTGTTTGGCTACTATTTAAAAAGTTCCTTCTTGTTTGGCTACTAATTTAAAAATTACCTTGATTGCAATAAAAAAAATTTAAAAATTGCTTTCACTTATCAACCGATTTAAATTTTATTTTTTAGACATATGGTAACATACCAGTAACCCACCTCTTTGATATGATGTTAGTTTTCACATTATTCTAATTATTAACATTTTATGCAAAATCCATTTTCAAACAAATCCATTTTTAGATTATTACCAAACACTAGTGGGAGAGAATATAACTTCATAAATTGATATAACTATATAAAAATGTTAGTTGTCAACGAAATCAATAAATTGATGTCATCTTCACTAAAGCAATTCATTGAGAATTGCAACTATTTCCACAGGTCAACGGTTTGTGCAATAGTTATTAGTTAATTTTAGAGTAAATTATAGTAGAAGTCCCCAAACCTTTGAATCCATTTGAACTTTCATTTCCATCCTGTAAATGTTGATCACGGTGCTCTCACCTTGGGTTGGGTTAGTAAATGCAATCTGGACTCAATTCAATTTAAAAATTTACCTTAAAGGTCAACCCAACCAAATGCAATGCAATGGAAAACTCAACGCAACTGGTTGGCCTTCCTTAGGGTAGGTTTGCCTCACTCTAATGTCACAAGGGCACATGCAACCCGTTTTGCCATTTTGGTGCAACATTTACACGAAAAGAGTACAAATCCTACACTATCTAAACTCGTATACATCTCATTACACCAAATAAACATCGTTTTCTATATTTACCTATTTTATTGATATTTTACCAATCAATTTAATTGACATATCAATTTGACTGTCTAAGTGGATAGTGTAGAAAATAAGAAAATGAAATTAAATTCTTACATATTTATAGTTAAATTGTACAACCGTTAAACATTCCGCGACACATTTTAAAAAATTACAAACATATAGCCTTCCCAATCGAAAGTGGCCCGGCAATAGCAAGAAAACCAAAATACTCTTTAGAATGACCTAACAATTAAGGAAGAGGAAAAAAGAAAAGACAACAAAATTGGTGGAAACAAAGGTCTCCAACTTTTGCATTTATTTGCACTCTCATCAAAAACCTTTAAATATGGTTTGAAAGGCCCAAAACTTTAGATTGTAGGTACAACCTAAACCCAAGGAATTTTATTTTAAAACCCTACTCAACCCAATTTTATTGTCACATGCTGTCTCCCCCATCTTGCCAACGTTTTAAATAAAAAGCTCAATAAATACTTATAAAGATTTTGATTATGAGGTAAAGCTTCTCAATTTTTTCTATTTTATTAGAGGAATAAAATTATTGTCTTCTTTGATTGAAGAACAAACATGTAGGAACCACGACAAAAGACAACATCAAGTGATTTAACTACAAAAAGTACCATAAAACGTGAAAAAAAAGCTTTAGTATCCAATTTACTGTGATTAGTTTTTTTTTAAAATAAAATATAGTTAATGTATTAAAAAAACCATTAACTAATGTGAATTTTCATTCCATGATTTATTTATGCCCACTTGAAGTATTATTGGATCACAAATAATTGTATTAACTTTAATAAATCACAAACACCAAACTTGGTGAGTTTACTTTGAGCGTTTACAGAGCACAACCTAGGAATCATAAATCATAAAATTTATATAATTGGTGAATTCTGCATGAAAAACTAAAAAAAATGAATAACGCAGGCGAACCAAATATACGACCCCACAAAGCATGATGCTAAAAGGAAATGTAAAATTGAGATTTATTAATTGGCCTTTATTCTCTTCAGGCTGTTTTTAATTACCCTTTGTTTTTCCAATTTGAGATACAAGGCTGATATCATTTATCTTAAAAGTAGCTCATTTAGAATTGCAATTATTTACCTTGTTCATTACATGTAATCTAAGTTAATCTTAGGGTAAATTGCAACAAAGGTCACAAACCTTTACATCTATTTGTCTATTTGTTTTTAACGTTTAAACTTGGACCAACAAATCCTCAACCTTGTATTGGTAAATGCAACCCCGTTCCCATCTCAACACAACTAGAAAACTTTAAAACGCAGTTCAACCAATGCCATAAAAAAACCCAATGCAAGTGTTGGGCTGTGCAAGATCACCAATACCTAAATTTAATGTTATAAATAACTACAAATTTCTTTTGGCAATGTTTTAGGGCTTAATTTATTTATTTAAAAGAAAATGAATACGGACTCTATTGTTTCCCTTTGGAAATTTTAATATTATATAATTCGTTTGCTTTTTTAACTCCAAGTTGATTTCACTCATTTATGCCGTGGCAAATTTATTAAAATAATTTAATTGACACTTATTTATTCTTTTATATTTAGATGTTCAATTGAATTACAGTATTATATTGCCATAGTTAACGCCAATTTTCATTCAACAAATTATTATGACAAATTATTATTATTATTATTATAAAAAATAGTAACTTGATTTGTAACATCATCCATTTTCCCTTTTTTAATTTGTAAATTTATTAAAATAGGTTAGTTGACACTTCTTTTATATGGTAAACATTTAACATGTCGCTTTATGTGCATAAATAGAAACTAATGTAAAACAAATGTATGAAAAATGGGTTGTTAATTTTTTTTTAATGGGAAAATGGGTTGACATATTAGCCATATACATACATCAGCAAATAGCAATTTTTTAATAAACTTTATTCAACATGTTCCCTTCTTTATCGCATTTCTAATGCTTTTCAAGTTGTAAAATCCATTACTGAGTGATCAAGAAG
>CAVNYN010289306.1:27718-72337 GCA_963692815.1 Nyctanthes arbor-tristis | reverse complement strand
AGAAAGAATGTAGTTCTTGGACAGCTTACACCAACCTTTTCTTTACTGTCAATCTCATCCTGAGCTGTATAATGACCTTGTTCTTCGTCGTCAGATTCCCCAAAAATATCACGGATAACATCAGTTATACATGGAGCTCGATTACTACCTTTCACGTGACCTGGTTCTCTTCTGCAAGGAAGATATAGCAAGGATGAGGATCTGTTCCAGATTAGCTGAAATCAGATTCAGAAACAATGGTATGAAGGAACTCAGGCATCTATCTCCCAGGTAATTTTCACTCTTTCTCAGGTAAGACATTTCAGTAGAGTTCTCTCTGTCCCATGAAAACCAAATAGGGCACAAAAGAAAGAAGAAAGAAGAAAGAAGAAAGAGAATTATCTTGCAGGAGATGTGATACATAATCTCAGTACCTTCCTTCATTTTCTCTTTGATTGCCACCATGAACTTCTAAAGAACTTGGACTTTTATACTTGTCTTCACAATTATGATCAACATCCTCAGGCTCAGCATCTTTTGTCAATCCTGGCCCTCCTTGACTCACAATTCCAGCTAAACTTTCGGTCTCGGGCTGTCCATCCTCTTCATTCTGCAAGAAAATGGTCACAATGCAGAAAATTAATAACCAGTGCACTGCAGCAAAATATATCTGCAAAAACTGCTGCCTGAAGCAATAAAATCCAACAATGCAGTCAGTCTCCTATTTCGGAAAAAAGAAATTCCCTAGTCTAACTACTTACTAAACTTTAGATAAATAGTAATTTGAGAAACCAAGAGCCACTAATCACCCACAAGCTATGTCAAAACTTTCTGAGTAGACAGGCTCCCATAAGTGATCTTTCATCATGTGCATACAGCAGTCAGGTAGCTTATTAGAGCATCTCCAATAGGCTCTCTAAATACAAGATTCTCTTTATTTTTAGAAGTCAATGCAACAAATAAGCTCCAATAGGAGGCTTTATATTTTAAAATTTTTAAAACAGGGAGTGGGTTTGGCTCTTCAAATTTGGAAAACAAAACTCACTCTATAATTTAATAGCTACAAATTTCATTGTAAAAGAACAATTAAATTTTGTTGGAAAGAGTAAATTAAAGAGTTCAATTGAGCCTTTAAAACATTTCTCACTTTATATTTAAAGATGCTCTCTGTTTTGTAAAAGATTCTCTTACCAATTTAGTTGATAAATGGGATGCTACAAACCGTTTATGCATGGTTGTTGAAAGTAAAAACTAATACTATGAATTTTACCAATCAAACTGGCTCAAGCATAATTGAGACCCGTGCATCAATAAACTTACTTATGGTGACTACAGGCAAGGAAACAAGTATTTTTTTTACTTATATATTATAAAGAATAACAGGCAAGATGATCTTCAGGAACTTGAGAAAATGTTGAACTCCCCTGCGAACCATGACTAATAAAAGTTAATGAAACAGTTGACTCCTTGTCATTAAATGTTATTCTGACCATAATTTACTGTTACTGACTTGACCTATTTATTTATCTCAGGTTATGCAGAAAAGCTGCAAGAATAAGCTTTAGCAAAGTCTAGTACAGGTTAATCTTCAGTTTTCTTGTGCAGCTATTTTAAGGAAATGCTATTGTGAAGCAAACAGTTTGGATTACTATTCATTATGCTCCTTCTACGTATAACACGATGACGAGTGCCTTGGATAATGATCAAGCAACTGGTACAGCACCCATAGCTACATAGTATATCATTAAAGACATTTTGAAAAATTGAGCACGTGCGATTCTTCCTTGGCTTATCTACCTACGTTATTCGCCTGAGTGATTCTGAAATTTAGACATTTAATAATATTTATAAGGTTAAAGAAAATATTACTCCCTCCATCCCAATTATATGGGCTTGTTTACTTTTTCACAAACAATAAGGAAAGTTATTGGAAAAGCAAATTCTAAAACTGATTTTTCAAATATACCCTTACTCAATGAAAATTATAGTACTACTAAGCACACATTAAACAAGGTTATTTTTGTAAAAGGACAACTAATAACTCCTCAAATCAGAAACAAGGCTATTTATTTGAGACAACAAAAACGGAAAACTAGTTTATATAATTGGGACAAAAGAAGTAAAATTTACCAAAAACAGTAATAATAGTTTAGTTGAGAATAAAACTATATTGTTTTGTCAAAAAACTTCAAATTTATTTATGGTGCATGAGCATGAAACTCAGTTGATCCCTGGGAACAAGTCAATTGTCATCAGAAAAAAGAAGGTGTTGGTTCTTAGTATTTTGGACCATTATAATTGGAAAATTTTAATGGATCGAAATGGGTAATAGAGACTTAGCACGTTACCACGAGATGTACAGTTGTAAACGAGTAATTGTCAAATCAAGTGTTATGTGAAGTTATAATCGGAATGAAGAATGAGAATCAAACACCCCTTAGATAACAAGACAATTTAATAAAATCCCTTGTGAGTACGAGTTGTAGAAATGCATTGAGGAGTCTAGTTGTGTAATCCAAAAATAATTAATAGATCTAAAATGGGAATTTCATTACATAGACACATACTTACATACCAAATTTAGGCAATGAAATCAGATATTCAACAATGGACTGGATTCCATTACATATTTGGAGATGAGAACAGAAAAAATAAATGAATAAATCATGTAATTCAAAATTAATTAATTGATCTAAAAAGGGGGATTCATTACATAAACACACACAAACCCAATTTAGGCATGAATTTAGATATTCAACCACAGATTTTGTTACATATTAGGGATTAGAACCAAAAAAAATTAATTAATTAGAAAAAGCTCTTAAACTCAAAAAAGCACTTTCAATTATACCACTTGACAGATCTTTGAAAATTGAATTGAAGATGAAGTGCAAGATTATTTTCCTTATTTTGATCTATTTATTAAAATCAAAATGCATATAAAATTTTATACATTCTCCTCATAAACTTAATTGAACAGATCAGGAAAAAACAAGGTAAAGGAGAGAACAGAAAATTTTGGAATCTCTTAGAGAAGGCATTTTAGCACAATATTTTTTTTTCAGGGTGGGGAGAAGCAAGGAACTAATCGGGGAGAAAAGAAAAACTTAGTGAAAAAGTCAGTAAACTGTTAAGCTGGAAACTGGATTCATCTTGCACTTAACCTCCTCTTCTTCAGATAGGTAGCCAAATATATCTAGCAGGATCTTTTTCTTCTCCTCTCTGCTCACCATTGTTGCTTCTCAGTGTTGTTGTGTGCCTCTAGATGGTGCTCTCTGTGAATTAGTGAGTGTGTGTGCGTATAAAGCGTTACAGCACAAGTCATAAAAGATACCACTTCGTTAACATCAATGTGAATGGGACGCACACGTGTATGTTGTGCTGTCATCATAAATAACACCTACCAAAACCTGAAGCCAATTGACAGGTGTACTTCTGAGTGTTAATGGGCGTGTTTGGGTGCACAACATTGTCATCCTAAACAAAACTCTTCACAAAAAAGAATCTTATTCAACTTAGGGCTGAGTTTGTGAATGTGAAAGGATCTGTATGTGCAGTGTTGTAATCATAAAGGTAGCAATTTAAAACATAATCTTATTTAATAGTAATAAATGTGCCCTGATTAATGCAATAAACTTGAAGGATTGCCTGAATCTAATACCCCCGATACACAGTCTAAGCTGTCCTTATTTCAGATAAACGTTCTGCTCTCAAATTAGACCCAAGAATATATAAATATCCAGCAATCTCACATTTCCTCCATTATTGCACCCATCTTTCTTGTATTTAGAAATACAAAATTAGAGAAAGAGAACATAATCAGATAAGAAGATTTAGCAATTTACAATAGTAAACTTTTGGCACCCATGACCGTGAAAGTCAATGTTCATGTAGTGAGGATTCAAGTTGGAAAATGATTATTCAAAATATAACAAGATTTATGAGTACCAAAGTGGAGCAAACTTGGTGATCTTCTACAAGATCGGTTTAATCTTTTACTTTCATCATATATTTTTCCAGTAAGTCCTTTGACCATCAAAAACCAAACTTCAATTTTGGCATATTTGTGATGACATTTATTTACAGCTCCACTCATTTCGATCCTCATCTTTTGCTATTATTATTACCTCCATTGCAAATAGAAGTACACTCTACATGAAAAATACACACAAACGAGGAAAACCAATAACATACACATACACACATAAAACTTCAGAACACAGATTCCTTGCTATACTAATTAGTCATTACATCTCCCTAGATAATTTTTTCCTCGTAAAAACAAAATCATTCCAGCTTGCCATGAAGCTTACAGCATTTGATTGACCTAACCTCTGTAAATGATTGGGGAGGATCACGTCCAGAAAAAGACTACAAACGGCTCAGAAACACAAGTAGAAGTTCCAAACTGAGATTATAGTTACAAGCATTCAAAATAGACGAAGGCAGATACAAATAACTTCGCCAAACTTATCCAGACTAAGCTTTCTTTTTGACAGAATTCATACTAAATTCAAAATGAGACAGCTTAACTAGGGTAAAGTTGGAAGTTTAAGCCTCAGCTCTGAGGTGTCTCGTGCCCTTTCTCATCCAACTCAACTCCAGATTCCAGAGACAAGTTGAAACTTTTACAAGATAAAAAGACTGAACGATAATTTTTGTCACCCCAATAAGCAATCAAAATCACAAACCTGAAATACAATATGCAAGCAATAGAACTTACCAAGAAGGAGCCCCACTAAATGGGGCAATGGATTGATGCTCCTACTCCATACGTTCAGAATCTCCATTGCTAACGACATGTTCATTCTTTTCAGCTAAAGAATTGGCAACTACAGTCTTATCCACACTAATCTCCACCTCAACGCAGCCTCTGCAATATGCAGAAGTGATTGAATTTTTCCACCAAGAGCAATCAAACACTCATTTTCAATTCCGCCAAGATCCATGCCAGTGGCAAACTGGCAATACACCAACAACTGATAATTTCGGCAATTTGATAAGTTCCAGAGCCCTGTGAAACACTGTAAGCATTTCATTGTCATCTGCACTTGAGTTCACAGTGACCACACTAGAAATTGGTCGGTCGTGGTTATTCTATCGTTTGCACCAAAAGGGGCGGCCGGTGGTAAAATAAAGGATTAAAACAACCCCGACAAAATTCAAGAGGATAATGTTAAGAAAATCCCGTTTCTTGGGCGACAAAATCCCGTTTCGTCAGTTACCGAAATAGTGGTCGCCCCTACAAAATTTTTTGAAACTCAAAATTTTTTCCTTGAAAATGGCAGCGTGATGGATATCGTAGAAGGAGGCAGAGAAGAAACGGTCTAATGGGAGATGAAAAATGGATCGAAAGAAGGCAATTTTGATCACTAATGATTATCCACCATACGTCTGACGGGTAACGACGCTAACGTGCACTTGGCGGTTGATGTGTTACCCCGCAAGACGTATCGCGGGTGATCCATATTGCAATTTTGATCCCAGACGTCCTATCCAATGCGGCATGTTTGATGTGGCGTGTTTTATATGGCGTGTTGTGATTGGTCTGGCGTGTGAATGGAACTCCAAAAGAAGGACTATTATTTGAAGCACATTTGCAATTAATCTTTAAAGCTTAGACCCAATTAACTAGTTTAGTTTCAACCCACTTAACCTATCCAATTTCTTGCATTGCTATGTGCGTGAATTCCCAATAAGAAGAAAATTTCGTCAATGTGAAATTTGTACACTAATATTTACTTACATTTTCTTAAAAAGAAGAAAATTAAGTCATCAAATAGGGTTTTATGCAAAAAATTATTAATAATTTGATTCTTTTTAAATTTGGTAAACAATAAAAGAGGTTAAGAAACGTCTTGTAAAATGCCCACCCGTAACTCGGCAGATTACATAGTCCAGTGATTGGCAACTTACCGTCTAGTGCCAAACATTTTCAAAATGTCCATATCGACATTATATTATTTTATGCAAATGACATGGTAAACATGAACTTAAGTTAATATAAAGTACATGATGATATTATGTAAATATTTCACAATGAATAATGCTACTTTCCCTTATTTGTTTACTTATTGGGTGACTCGGTGATGGTGTATATGTCTTTTCGTGCTATCCTTGTTGGGGTGTATGTGTCTTTTTGCCTCACTTTCGTTTTGTAATTTTTATGGACCAAGTCACACGGTGAGTGATGTGATAAGGGAAAGTAGCATGACTCATTTCACAAATCACAAAGGGATAATAGTTGCAATTATTGATAGATTAGTTTGGATGTTTGGATGATTATTTGTGCTATTTTTGTGTATCATGTTGTTCGGTGTAAAATATGTGTGTGAAATCCACAAGTGTACGGGTCGAACAAGTAATACAGTGGACAATGAGTCCGAGTTACTGTTCCCACGATGATCGGATTGAGTACCGAAATTACTAGTTCCAACTTTATTTGAATAATCAAATCTTGAGTTTGAGAAAATAGAATAAATAAACATGTAAATAAAACTAAGCAAATAAAATATATACAATACTTTAGAGAGAATAATATGATGGATATATGTTAGGACTCACGACTTCACCATCGTTGGACCACCTAGTCTAGCGACAACTAATCCATGTTACCGATCGAATCTCACAAAATTAACTAACTACTCCTCTCGAAGCTAGTTAATCCTACAAAATTAGACCCCTTCATCTATCTCTAAGTGAGCGCGTTAACAACTATATTAAGTGCATTATTCAACAAGAGATTCATGTAAGCCTCTCTGAAGTTCACACTACGTGATCGCACTAACCACAAGCAAATCTATTTATCTTGTCTAAATTAATGATTCTAATTGCATAAACTAACTTAAATATTCATCTCTCGAGTTCAATAAAAGTTCATAGATTCATTTATTCATTGCCCAAAAAGATGAAAACAAAACAATATATCAATAAGAATTTAACATAAAATCAATTGTATAAACTAAGAATAAAAAAATGACTATGGTCCAACTAGGTTACTCCGTTCGTCCTAACTTAAAATCAATTACACATCATGAATGAAAAATACAAATAAAATAGAGCGCATAACCCTAGTAATTAGCTCTTGAATAAGACGAAGAACTCTTGCACCAAGCTTCCTCTTCTTAAATCTCGAACTTGATTCCCGAATCTCCAAAAGTTTTATGTTTTTCTCCCCCTTTTCTATGGTGTTTTTGTATTGTCTAACTCCTTTCTTCCCCTTAAACTAGGCGTGACTTCTTTATATTAGGTCTAAGAATACCTCAGAAAAGAATAAAATCCATGTACAAGATTTATTGTAAAAATAATTCTAAGGAAATAAGGAAAATCGGATTTTTTCTTGCGTGTAGGGGCCATGCGGCCACACAAGGTAATCATGCGGCCGCATGGCTCTCGGTGCCGGAATTATGGTCACATGGTGCGGCCACATAGGACTCTCGTGCGGCCGCACCAAAAGTATGCTGGAATTCTACACATGTGCGGCCGTATAGGTCTACTGTACGGACTATACGGCCGCACAGGCCAATTTTCTTCTTTTTTTGGTCATCTTCTGGCCCTTCATGTTTTATTTCTTTACACCTTGGTCCCGAGCTCCAAAATTCTTTGCAAAGTCGATCCAAACTCGTTTAAACTCGTGCATGTTTACTTCCTCTTGGATTTTATCCTACAATTCATCAAACTAAATATAAATAAGAACTTTTAATCCGATCTCACATAATTAACAACATATATAGAAGATTTAAACACTACAAATAGCTGTCTATCAAACTCTCCCACACTTAGACTATTGTTCGTCTTCAAATAACAAACAAAACAGAAACATGAGAACCAAGACAAAGCACTTCAACTTTCATTACACATGAGACAACAACTCACAACACCTTGTCTTTTTATCAGTTTGGAGTAGCCTGTCTAATAAAAGGTCTCCCAAGCAATGCAAGAATTTTGAGAATTTTTCCCTTTTTTTTCACAAGTGCATATTAACCCTTCGAAACTCATAAAATGTCATGAACAAGTGTCTTCAAGCGTCCATTAGAATCACCAAACAAAGCTTTTACCTGGAATTGCATAAACTGAATAGGCCAACCCACACAGATAAGTTCATTCTTTGCTCAAGTGTTTAAGGGTTAAGTGTTTTCGCTCAAAATTCTATCCACATGAGAGTTCTACCATAGGCTTGCAAAATTTCTCATTCTCCACCACTTCGGTGCACATGCATAACACAAATCAAAAGGTCTTTTAAGGGTTGTAGTGAGGCTAAAGATCAAGGTGAGGAAATTTTGAGAAGTGAGACTAATGAACTATTAGAACTAGTGGAACACAAAATTTATAACATTCAAGAACATATGAAACCACTACTCCCTTTATCCTTCTAAAATTTCTAGCATCACCCATACAATAACAACATATCCCAACCTCCAAAGATAATTCATCCCTCTAATTTAAAAAGAATCAACACAATATCTCAACTTCTTTTCACAAATTCATTTCCTTATTTCCCCTTGTCATCATTTTTTCTTCTTCTTTTTTTCTCTTTCTTCTTTTTTTCCTTCTAATTCACTATCGCTTTTTTCTTTTTCTTCTTCTACTCTCTGGGCTCTTTCTTCCTTTGTTGTTCTTTTCTCCTTCATACTTTTGTTTTCCCATCTACTTCAAGGGTATAAATCTCTGATGGAGGCACTGTGTTCATCGCATAGTTTGAGTTGCGTTCTTGCGGGGTGTGTTGGTTGCCTAGAATGATGGCGGTTCCTCGGCTGGTGGGAAACTCCATGGTACAGCGGAATATCAAGGTCACGGCTTAGTACTCCCCCACACTTACTTCTTATCCACTCCAAGCAGCAAAATCAATCAACAATTCACTAGTCATTGGCAAGGTAAGGATATAATACTTTTTTTCGGCTCAAGACTAGTATCAAGAGGTGTAAAGAAAAAAATAGACAATTAAGCTTAAAGGGGTTATGCAAAAGATTAATTGATAAGGCTGGCTTTTGGGTAAAGTGATTATTCAAGAAAGAGTGTCTTAATCATATTCATGTAATGTATATAGCAATGTAGCCTCAAACAGAAATACAGCAAGTTCTAGAGACATAAACCCATAAAAGAATATCACACATGAACAAAGATAGTAAGACTGAAAAAGATATGTCAGTCAAAGGCTCAAAAATTTCACCAGGTTAAATTTGTCAACCTATTCAAGTCATAATCAATTCCAAGCAAAGTAAATAAATTTGAGGTGCGAGCTCACTAATTCAATCGTGTTATGAATCTCTCTAGGTCAACAGAACAAATCTATTTTTTCCTTTTTTTTTTAAATTTTTCCTCGCATTGCCCAAGATCCTAATTCCAGTAAGGCTACACTCCAATAAAATTTACTTTAGAATCATGAGTTAATTTCTCACATGTACACAAAACACAATAGTTTTTTTTTCAGAAGACAAAACATAAATAAATGAAGAAAAATTTTTCTGATCGCACTTTTCCTTCACTACATACAGAAACAACTAGACATACTACTTGACGAGCAATACTTTTGAAACTACACAATTTAAATTTAGAAAATATGCAGGTTAAGTACAGACCGAAAGTTAGCAAAATTATATATCAGCCAAATAAAATAATTAACACATAATCCCCCCTTCACACTTAAATTCTACATTGTCTGCAATGTGGAGCAAAAGGAACACATATAGGGAGAAAGCGTTTAAGAACTCCCTGGGGGTATGACTGATGATGAGTCTGGATCGTGGTCTGATGAGACAGATGGAGTAGGGCCGGTGTGACTAGTCTGAGCTCCAACAATAGGGGACAAACATGTCAAAATAATAGGACGACGATGATTCCTAGCAATAATAAATAATAATAATAATTGATTAAAATTAAAATATAAACAAGATAAAAGAAACGTGTCATAATTTCTAATGCAAGTCCTAGAATCTACATACAATACAAAACAATGGGTTACCTCCCATTTATTGCTTTATTTATAGTCTAGAGCTTGACTGTAAGGAATAATTTTTAGGGAACTCTAAATAGAGCTTTTGAAGCTCTGCCTAGCTTGCCAAGTTTGACTTTCTTTCCCTCTTTAGACTTCTCCAAAAATTTACTGTGTTCTTTCCATATAGATATGGACTGGTATCTCCATTGATCTCAAATTGTACTATGAAAATTTCAACCTCCTCATCTTGTGGAATCACAAAATCAATTTTAGAACTCATGAGATTAGAGGATTGCTTGACAATTGCCCCATCATCAAAAGTGATTTTTGGAACTTGCTCTTTTATGACCACCTCATCATCTTTCTCATGTACTTCTTCTGTATTAGAGGTTTCTGGCTCTTTTTCTTCATGGAGAGTACTAGAATGGTTGATAACTTGAGAGATTCTATCTTGTTGTCCTTCGTCATTCCCTAAAAGTTTTACCTGCTTGTGTCATTGTGGAGCTAAAAGTACATATGGACAATCATTTAATTCATGATATTCACTACAAAACTCACACATTATATCCACTAGGGGCACTAGATGTGTCACGGGACAATCACTTAGTGCATGATTTGCACAGCAATAATCGTACACTAATTCAGTTTCTATAATCTAACTCTCAAGTTTCTTCTCATATTCCTTCAATTGGATTAGTAAACCATTCATCCATTCTTCATACGCTTTAGTTGTTTTCATAGAGAAATTAGCGTCTGAGAACCAGTCATAACCATCATCCATCCTGAAAAGAACAAGGCAAACAAATCAAATAGAAAAATAAAATTCAAAGTAAAGCTAGAACTAATTGGTATCAATATCAATCTCAATCCCCAGCAACGGCGCCAAAAACTTGTTCGATATAGAATATGTGTGTGAAATCCACAAGTGTACGGGTCGAACAAGTAATATAGTAGACAATGAGTCTGAGTTATCATTCCCACGAGGATCGGATTGAGTATCGAAATTACTAGTTCCAACTTTATTTGAATAATCAAATCTTGAGTTTGAGAAAATAGAATAAATAAACATGTAAATAAAACTAAGCAAATAAAATATATACAATATTGTTTTAGAGGGAATAATATGATTGATATATGTCAGGACTCACGACTTCACCATCATTGGACCACCTAGTCTAGCGACAACTAATCCATATTACCGATCGAATCTCACGAAATTAACTAACTATTCCTCTCGAAACTAGTTAATCCTACAAAATTAGGCCCCCTCATCTATCTCTAAGTGAGCGTGTTAACAACCATCTTAAGTGCATTAATCAACAAGAGATTCATGTAAACCTCTCTGAAGTTCACCCTACGTGATCGCACTAACCACAAGTAAATCTCTTTGTCTTGTCTAAATTAATGATTCTTATTACATAAGCTAACTTAAATATTCATCTCTCGAGTTCAATAAAAGTTCATAGATTCATTTATTCATTGGCCAAAAAGATGAAGATAAAACAATATACCAATAAGAATTTAACATAAAATCAATTGTACAAATTAAGCATGAAAAAAACGACTATGGTCCAACTAGATTACATCGTTCGTCCTAACTTAAAATCAATTACACATCATGAATGAAAAACACAAATAAAATAGAGCGCATAACCCTGGTAATTAGCTTTTGAATAAGACGAAAAACTCTTACACCAAGCTTCCTCTTTTTGAATCTCGAACTTGATTCCCAAATCTCCAAAAGTTTTGTGTTTTTCTCCCCTTTTTCTATGGTGCTTTTGTATTGTCTAACTCCTTTCTTCCCCTTAAACTAGGCGTGACTTCTTTATATCAGGTCTAAGAATACCTCAGAAAAGAATAAAATCCATGTACAAGATTTATCGTAAAAAGAATTCTAATGAAATAAGGAAAATCAGATTTTTTCTCGCGTGTAGGGGCCATGCGGCCGCACAAGGTAACCATGTGGCCGCATGGCTCTCGATACTGGAATTCTGGTCACGTGGTGCTGCCGCACCAAAAATCTGCTGGAATTCTGCACCTGTGCGGCCACACAGGCCAATTCTCTTCTTTTTTTGGTCATCTTCTGGCCCTTCATGTTTTATTTCTTTACGCCTTGGTCCCCGAGCTCCAAAATTCTTTGCAAAGTCGATACAAGCTCGCCTAAACTAGTACATCTTTACTTCCTCTTGGATTTTGTCCTACAATTCATCAAACTAAACATAAATACGAACTTCTAAACACAATCTCACATAATTAACAACATATATAGGAGATTTAAACGCTACAAATAGCTGTCTATCACATGTATTTATATAAATACATGAAATTTTGTTACCCGTCATTTCAATTTTTACCTAGTTTGATGTGATCGTAACTAAAATGAAGTTTCTCGTGTCTTAAATTCTATTTTTCTTTATCGTATTTAAAGGACTTGAATGGATTGTATTCCTTGACTTTTATCATCTTGAGTTTGATTCGGGATGATTTTTCTGTATAAATATACACACTAGTTTCCATGTTTCTCAAAGTAAATAAATAAATATTATCACCTAATTTCCAATTTACATAAGGCGGACATATATATATATATAGTTTGGAAATAAATTTGGTTTGGGCGAAAATAAGTATTTGGGTTTAAATGTCTAAATAGATAGAATTTCTAGGAAAAAGAAAGCCCAATAAGCCTATTATCTAAAAACTTATTCTAAATATGCTATAGAGAGAAAATAACATGATATTATGGAAGATATTTTTAAGAGATATTTCTAGATATTTTAGAATATAAGATAAATATCTAAGTTATTTCCTAGGAGATATTAGTCACTAAATTGCAACTATTGTATCAATTGCGTAGTCTTAGTCATTGGTTAAGGATATGCAACTAGTAAAAAATATGTATGTTGTAGTCCATTTTCTATTAAAGTGAAAACCAAGGTAAAAAGTTGAAAAGGTAAAGTAAAAGAATCCTTTTGTCATACTAGTCTTTTTTTTCCACTGTTTTTTAATTGTCTCCTTAAAATTTCTATATTCTAGTAATACATGAAGAGTTAGTGAGATCAATGATAGGTAGCTAAGCTCGTTTGATTCTTATTGTGTTCCTCATTTATAATTTTATCTACCTTTGATTTGACAACTGTAATATTACAACCATATATTTCAAATTTTTTTATATTTTCAATACATATTTTACCTCTCTCTTCATTATAATTTCTCCAAATTTAGACAAATAATAAGAATCAAACAAGCTCTAACTGAGTATGTTGTCACGTGTATGTTTACTATGCTAGTGAATGGTTAAATATTTGTCACGTTTCATATTTTTTGCTTTTTGCTGATGTTTTAAAGCTTATTTAGTTTGTTGTTACACATTCCCGTGTCGTGGCTCTTGAATAACGAACATAGAGTGCATCGTTTAAGTGCACTTACTTGTTATGACATTGTATAGTATTGTTATAATACAGGGCTATGTGGCTAGCTTAACCGTGTCTAGTCACTATTATAAAAAAAGGAAAGGGGCCAATTTACTGTTCATTGAAAGTAACTTTTTTTTTTAAAAGTCTGCTAAGCTCATATACATACCGGCCCAAAAACTTCTACATTTTTACTTATTCCATCTCATTTGTAATTTTCTTTTTTTCTTTTTTTTGTTTTTGTTTTCTTGGCCTATGATTTAATGTCCAAAAAATTGTACAATTAGTGGGTATAATAGTGGCAAGTTTTACCTTGTAAATTTAACCAGGACAATGATATTTTAAATGTTTTTTTTAAATGAAATGAGGCGTACTTCTAACTTTTATTTTATGTTTAGTTTCTATCCGATATGTTCATTTTCTCAAATCTTTATACTAGACATTATTTTATTTTACTTATATAAGTATGAGGCGTTATGTATGAAGATTACTTCATGTTTGTATTAAATGTTTTCGAAATGAAAAAATAAGCTTAATGAACAATCAGATGGACCATTTTATAATGTAATTTTTCACTTTTTAATGTGAAAATATGTGTCATCTACTTTATATTTGGAATTTCATCTACAGACATGTACTATACGTTATGTCATGTACTTTACTATATTTTGTTATTAAAACAAATATTATTAATGTTTTATGTATTATCAATTACATAGATTGTACAATAAGATCTATTATTTTTGCTCAATTTCACCTAATTACTCAATATATGTTATCTTTCACCAGCTTCTTGTCCAGTACGATCTTACCAATAATATTAATTGCAATTTTCCTATAGACTAGATCTTTCTAAAATTACTCAATTACCAATTTACAACTTTAATGCTAATAAAATCCACACGATTTCAAGTAAAAAGTAAAACAAAACACGTGCAACGCACGTGAGAAAACTAGTACATATATAAATATGATTTTTTTCTAAATAATAATATTGTTCACTAAAATTGATATCTTTCCCAAGTGCACGGGTCGTGACAAGTACTAAAATGGACAATGAGACCGAATTATCTTTCCCATGAGGATCAAATTGACTACTGAAATTATTAGTTCTCACTTTATTTGAATGATCAAATATTGTGTTTTATTAAGAAAAGAAAATAAAATAAACAAGTTAATAAAATTAAGAAAATAAAATATATACAGTGATTTAGAGGGAATTATATGATGGATATGTGTTAGGACTTACGGCTTCACCATAATTGGTCTACCTAATCTTGCGACAATTAATCTATGTTACGGATCGAGTTTCACAAAAATAACTTAACTTCTCATCTCGAAACTAGTTAATCTTATTTAATTAGGCCAACTCATCTATGTATAAGTGAGCGCGTTATCTCACCTATCTATAAGTGAGTGCGTTATCAAGCCTCTTAAATTCACTAATCAATAAGAAATTCATATAAGACTCCCTAGAATTCAACTTACGGTGACCGCACTAACCCCAAGCAAATCTCTTTGTCTTGTTTCAATTAATTATTCTTATTGCATAAGCTAACTTAAGTTTTCATATCTCGAATTCAACAAAAATCCATAGATTCATTCATCAATTGGCCAAAAAAATGAAGACAAAATAATATACTAATAAGAATTTAACATTAAAATTAATTGCATTCCTTAAAAAAACATTAAAATTATTACTTGAATTAAGTATTGAAAAAGACGATTAGGGTTCCAACTAGGTTACATCGTTCATCCTTACTTAAGAAGATTATGTACACATCATAGATGAAAAACACAAATTAAAAATTAAGAACATGACCCAGAAAATTAAATCTTTATGAAGATGAAGAAATTTTGCACCAAGCTTCTCCTCCTTGAATCTCGAACTTGAATATCGAATCTTCAAAAGTATTATAATTTTCTCCGTATTTTCTATGAAGTTTTTGTGTATTGTGTAACTCTCTTCTTCGACCTAAATTCCTTTATAAGAAATTTAAAAACCCTAAAAAAGAGCCTTAGAGTCGTGCCCAAGAAATACCAAAAATAGAGTTCGAAACAGATTAGGAGAAAAAATCTATGTTGGCTGCCCGTTTAACTATGAGGCCGTACAGTGCAAAACCTTGTGGCCGCAGAATACAAATTTTCTTCTAAATTCCCTTCATTGTGGGCCTAAGGAGAATCCATCACAGCTGTAATGTATAATTTTCAACTGCAAATTTTTTCTCCACTCTTTTGATCTCTGAATTCTTCGCTTGCTTCGTTTTGGTCCCGAATCTTCACAATATTTTCATAATTAGTCCAAATTCGTTAGTTACACTCCTTCTTTGATTGCAACCTAATATTTAACACATAAACACGTAAACACACACTTTAAACATAAAATTTAAGTATTGAAACACACTTTTGAGTATTTAGTCAATGTAATTTATACATCTATCAAATATACTTATGATCATTTGGTGGTATAAATATTAACATATTAAAATATTCAAAAATAAACTTGGTGCTAAATTTATACATAACTTTAGTACTAGTATTTTTTCTCTCCCTTAATATATAATTTCTCGTTCCGCTACTGCCAATAACTGATGGCTTCAGCTATTTGATATATTCCAAAGCCTATGTATAATACTCTCATTATTGATAAAAGACAAATTATTTTTCATCAATATATTCCACAAGGAATACATTATAATAATTTAGTAGTTGAAAAGTCAAATAAAGTTTCTCTCCAAAATATTCTTAAATATATTAAAAGAATTATATATAATAAAATTATTATATTTATTAGACGAGAAACATAGTTTACTTAAAAGGAAAGATTGTGGACTGATTTTATAAATTATTCTATCTTACTAAAATAGTTAATCTTTCATACACTACAAGAAATAGAAGCTATAGCGGCGATATTTTGTGACGACGTCAAATGTCGTTGCTACAGCGTTGGCTACAGGGGCGATTTTAAGTCGTTGCAGCAATCATCACCCTATACCGGCGACATCATAATGTCGTCGCTATAGGATGTATCTACAGAGATGACAAGTGATGTCGCCGCTGTATATTGGTATCTATAGAAGCGACGTGTAAAAGTCATCGCTATATTTCTTGATCTAAAACGACGACACATAAATATCGTCCTTATATGATTGGCGGGAAAAGTCCCGCTTTTGTTCTTGTATTTAGCAACGGAAGATCGTTGTTATAGGGAAGATATTCGTCACTATAGTTATAACAATTTATATAATACATATTATAAAAGCAAGATAATAACCAAAAGTCAAACTAGTCTAGTTGGTGAAGTACCTTGTGTTTGCATTCAAGGTGCTAGGTTCGACTCTTCACATGCGCAAATAATATTTAATTAAATATGGATAGAAAAGGACCAGGCTATGGGGCTAGGCGGGGGGTCGGGTCGGGTCGGGCTAAATAGTGGAGGGTCGGGTTAAATTTTTTTTTTTAAATAACCGAAACCCATCGATCATACAGCCGCGACTGTGTCGCCTCTATTGGGTGGCTCCTAGATTACGGTAACACGAGTCGCCGCTATGGATCTACTACCACGAGTTTTTAGCCGCGACATTCGCAGGCGACTTTGTCGCTGCTATCACACATTTGCGGCGACATATACACATTTTGCGACGACGCGAGTCGCGGCTATTGGGTTTATTCCTTGTAGTGATAGGTTTATAACCTTTATTTATGGTGCCCCTTTGTGGTGGATCTATATTACCACAGTCAGGTTTCTGATACACAATCCTCTTGTCGTTTGGAGTTGCCACCAACCAACATTACTTGTATTTTCATACCTACAATGCAAAACCATATATGAGCTAATGCTCAGCAAGTAACGGCGTATCTATATATGTACATGATGCTTAAATGCAACAATGATTATACAAACCACCAAACAAATAGGGCCCATATATCTCTATATAGTATACCGTATAAGCTCATCATCAATAAGATTAATCATCTGCGCGCACATGTCTTATTTCCAAGGACTTACCATGCCTTGACCGTCACCGAAAACTTACCAATATCCGTAAGAATGGCCTGGCCAAATCATATCAACTGTCGGGGCCCAACACTGTATCTAGTATATTTACCCAAACATTGGGCTGTCGAGCTTCCAACACTGTGTCCAGTATAGATCTCAGACCCCGGTCAATCAGTTGCTGAGCCCCTAACATCCACAGAGGTACGCTGCCCAAAATGGAATATATATACCCAAACAACCAATCAAAATACAGTATAACTATATAGGGATCTCACAATCATCAATAACGACTCATACCAATCATTTTCATGCCATATGCTTGTTCTCTTCTCTATCGTCATTCTCAATGAGTGCCTATGGCATGCATCATAATATGTCCATTAACATATCTCAGTAATACCAAGTATATCATACCCAAACGCTTTCACATATACCACAACCAAGATTGTCAATACGGTATCATATAATTATCATGTATATCAATCACTCCAATCGTAGGGCATAACAAATATTCATATCTCACATTATCACCTAAAAGCACATAATACTATTATTTTGCATTGTAATTGAACCGTTACTTACTTTCGTCCTTCGATGTCTACTAGCTTTAATAGTCTTAGTTGTCCAAGGCATATCACGAATTGTCACTATCTATCCCAACTTATTAAGATTAATTTAAAATCTGTAAACATCAAATCCTTACATTATTTATCTCTTGGTATCTAATTATGACAAGTTGATAATTAATCACTACTAAAATGCCTATAAAATAATATTATTAACGACTAGAATTATATAAGAATCTCAATTGTAAATAAATTTATTAATAACATAGTAAAGTATTACTCGTACCATTATGAAGCATGATGAGTTACAAACCTCGTACTCTCCTCATATTCCGCACCACCTAATAAAAAGTTATATTTCCATTCGAATATACTCAAACGACATTTTCTTAATAATAAAATTGAGAGCCGGCCACAAGAATAAGATTCAAGGCCAACTTTTGAAATGAGGAAATGAGCCTCTAATAGAGATACCCACCTCCACTTGAACGCCCCCCTCATTGAAACTAATTCCCCCTATTTACAGGCAACCATGCACTCGTGCATTGTTGCCACGTTTTAATTTTTTTTATTTAATGGCAACACACCACGTGTAGGGTGTTGCCACCTTCAATTTGTGGCTGCCATGCCAAATTCCTTTTTTTGCCCTTTTTAACAACTCACGTGTCGAATTAAAATTTGATATGTCAAATGTTTTTTTTTTACGAATTCTTAGTAGCTAAGTGAACTTTTAATAAAATATTCGATTATAACACTTTTAAAATTAATAAAACTGTTAATTAAAACTTATAATATTTTAAATTTAACGATTTATAAATATTAGCGTATTCTGTATTTTTTTCTTTAATAATAAAATTACATTATCTCATACAAGTTATTTTTGAAATGTTAATAGGGTTTAAAATTCTCAACCTGTTAATAGAAGTATCTTGAATTGATATATTCACATGTTCCGTAAAATTATAAAACAATACTTTTTTTTTTAAATTTTGGGGTGCTACACTATGAAACACTCTGAGCATTCCATTGTCATCAGCACTTGAGATCATAGTGCCCACATTAGATATTGGTTGGTCGTGGTTATTCTACCATTTGCAATAAAGGGGCGGCTGGTTGTAAAAGGAAGGATAAAAACATACCCCGACAAAATTCAAGAGAATAGTGTTAGCAAAATCCCATTTCTGGGCCTAAAGAAAGAGAATAGAAAAACAAATTCCAAGAAGCTAGAAAAGAATGGCGAGGAAGATGGACGGAGTCTTAAAATTGAATGGCTCCTTCCCTGAAATCTACCTTCCACCAATCTATTGGTGATGAAGAACATACCACGATGAATTTTGTAGAGATAACTACAACATAAGTGATCAAAACTTTTTCCCTTTATCGCATAAACCTAAATTGTTACATAACTGATCAAAACTTGTTCTTGGATGAAGTACACACAATAACATGAATTGAGGTAATGGGAAAAAAACGAAATTATTTGAGGTCTTGGGAAAAAAGAAAGAATAAAAAAATTAATTAGGGTCTACTCTGTTCATATTTCCAATGTTTTCGAAGGTGTTCACATTTCCCGTATGTGTTCTTAGGTTTGAAAATTTTGTAACATGTAAAAATGATTTTTCCCATACATATGGCGGAATTTATACGATCAAACGGCCTATATGGCCAGGGATCATTGAGAACTATGTATATGGTAGTATAATCGCATCAAATGTATAACGAGATATCAAGACTAGTATTCTCTTTGAACGCTTTTTGTCAATATTTTTGTCTCTGTATTTGTCCAAATAGTGCGATTCTTGTTTTTACTTTTTCCAATAACCTACTCTTTTTAAATTATTACTTCATTTAATTTTATATATGGTCTAATAATATCCTAGTTAATTCTCAAATGAAAAGTAAGTTTGATTCCCTCTCCCTACAATCCTTTTGTAATATTAAAAAAAATTAAATTAAATTCTAGAGTAAGATATAATTTCTTCATTGAATTTAATTTGGTCATAAATTAATTAGTCTAAATTTTAGAAATGTTAAAAGGAAATCGAATCAGCCTGAACCCAGTAGAGACCATTCATATCCCCACACCCTATTTGTGTGTGTGTGTTTTTTTTTTTTTTTTTTTTGGGGAGGGGGTATTTGTCTCGAAAATTTAAACACGAGATACAATTTTATACATGAGAAAAACTTTGCACTCAAGAGCGAGGACGTGGTGAACCTTACTTCTAAATAAATAACAACTAAAATATGCATAAAAGTACAAGGAGTTCTACTCTGTCCCTATCCCATCTACATTATAATAAATTTAAATTTTAAAATAAATAAAAAAATGTGAAGAAAGTTTTAAAAACAAAAAAAAAATTAAGGATATAACTGTGATTTGAGTTTTGGCAAGTCGGACGAGATGGGTTTTCACATGCAATAACAGGTAAACGCGATAGAGATAGAGATAAATTAATTACATCGATAAATGTAATTTTAAAAAAAAAATTAAAATTTGAAGTAGTTTTGCTGCATTTTTGAATTATAAAAATATTATAATACAAAAATCAAGATTATACTTGTATTTTCCCGTAAAATAAAAAGGGTTAACTTCACAAATGGTCTAAAACATTTACACTTTTTATTAGCTAGATCTCCAGCCTTTTGTTTCAATGTCGTAGATTCCTAACATGTCATAAATTCACTTGTAAGATCATTTATGACATTTTTGTCTTAATTTCTTAAATAAAAGAAAAAATTTTAAAAATAGTAAAAATAATAAAAATAAAAAGGAAACCTAGCTAGCTATCTATTCTACCTCTATTCGTAACATGACAAAAATGATAAATACTTGTATTATTTTTCATTTTTGGGGAAACCCTTTTCTTTACCTATGATTTCTGACAGCAACGAGATCAACAAGCAACAAAAATGTGGGTCTCCTTTTTTACTATTAAAAATGACTATCAGAATCTGTTATTTACACTGAGTTGAAATGTGAATGAGTAACTAGATACGTATGATGAAAAGAAAATATTATCCTTTATTATTTTATTATTTTTCTTTTTAAAATAAAAATAATACAAAAAGGAAAAAATAATTTCTTTGCATTATGCCTTCCTAGTTACTCACTCAAATTCTAACTTAATATAAATGACAAATTTCAGCAGTTATTTTCAAGAATAAAAGAGCATATCCACAATTTTACTGCTTGTTCCTTCCACTGCTATCAGAAATTATAGGAAAAAATAAAGGTGTCCCTAAAAAGGAAAAATGGTACATATATTTATCATTTTCGATCATTTTAGAGATAATAGTAGAATAGGTAGTTAGCTAGGTAGTAAGAAAATTTTTATTTTCTTTTTTATTTTTATTATTTTTACCATTTTCTAAATTCTTTTATTTAAAAGGTAAGAACAGAAATGTTTAAAGGATCTTATGAGTGAATTTATGAAATATTGGGGACCTACGTCGTTGAAAAAATAGTTGATGATCCAACTAATAGAAAGTATAAATGTTGGAGACTATTTGTGAAATTAATTCAAAAAAATATATACCCATATTTCAATTAGTTTGAAGTCGAGGAATGTTAACCAATATATATATTAATTAAATGAAATGAGTTGCAGTACTGTAATTTTCTCACAAAAAAATCTGTTGTTATGTTTTTTTAGATATTTTGTTTCATATTGCAATAACCTGGGTGGTATTTTGAATTTTTCAAAATTTTTAAAAATTTTTTATTCACTTTTATCTTATCCATTTATCATTTTGAAATAAGATTCATTATTAAATTTAATAACTAATAGATAATTATAATTATATATAAATTTGATTATTCAATTGTCTAACATATCTTGAAATTTGTAATTTATAATTAATAGAAATTAAACATATATATCGTTAGTTTAAATTAATTGAAAATTATAATTGTAATTTTTTCTTAATTTTTCCCAGTATAAATGAATATTAATAATCACGACTATTTTATATATGACTACTTTTATGTATTATTAATTTATATAATCTTCATACTATCTGACTTTATTAATTTAGAATAAGAAATATTTTCAAAGTAAAAGTAACTGCCCAATTAGCAATTAGTTCGTACAATGTCATTTATTTAAATTAATGTAAAAAAGTAAAATGATATTTATTTGCGTTAACGATAATAATCAGGTTAAAATTTGTTGTAAACTATAGTTATCTTAATATGATAAGAAAAAATGACATTGTTGTTTGGTTGATGTTAAAAATTAATTATTCCTTATTTAGTAATATAACCTTATAAAATTTCACCCGTGCAAAAAAATTACAAAAATTTCATATTATCTATTTTTGAAAATAATTTGATATGTACTATTCTCGTGCAACGCACGTGTGAGGATTTTGTTTTTTTTTTAATTTAAAGCCTGGACAAGGACCAACATCATTTATATTTTGTTTCGGTTCGATACGGTCCTTTTTTCCAGCATATCTACCACCATCTAGTGTGTGTATATATATATAAGGGGAAATTCCCCTATTTATTTACTTTGTCTAAAAATACTTGATGGTATTCTAAATTCCAAAAATACAATAATACTTTTATTTATTTTCTATTTATTTAATTTATTATTATTTAATTAAATTTCACTTTTAAACACCCACCCCACCCCAACCCCAGCCACCCATGTTGGCTGGAATCTAGCCGGCTATCGGTAGTCAAAATCCGGCAATTGGTCGTCCGATTCCGACAGTTGGAATTTGGTCGTTGGATCTAATCGCTAGTGAAATTATTTTTTTATTTCTTCCTTCCTTTTTTCTCTTTTTTTTTTTGTTTCTTCCTCTTTTAAAAAAAAAAATCTTTTTCCTTCACTTTTCCCCGTGAAGTTGTCATATTATTTTTTCTTTCATTTTTGTTTTTTCTTTGTTTTTCGGTTTCTTTTTTCTGCAACAATGTTTTAACAAAGCATGCTATATGATGAAAAATATTTTCGCGTTCAAAGGTTTGTTATGTGTATAATAAGCTATGTTATTTATGTAACAATCTATATTATTTTTGTAAACAAGTAAATGTAAAATACATGACAGAATGGATCGAGAGAGAATTGGACCGAAGATCGGGTCGAAATTTAGGTGTTTGGCATTTGATGTCAGAATTGAGCATGTAATACCTTCCTAAAAGTGAAACAAAGAGGCGATCAAACCCTATCAGTTTCAAACCATCTAAGGTTATTTATGCCTTCAAATTTATGATCTTCAATTTTTTTTATAATTTATTATTTTATGTTTTTTAGCATAGGTCTTGTCTATGACTATTTAAATAGCATTCAGATTTGTTTTCATTATTCATTGCTTAATAACAGCTTATGTTATTTGCGTAACAAGCTACATTGTTTATATAGAAAATTATGTTATGTACATAACACGCTATGTTTTTTGTATAAAAAGTTATGTTATGTGCATTACAGGTTATATTATTTTATATAACAGGCGATATTATGTGTGTAATAAGTCTTATTATTTGTATAACACGATATGTTATATATGTAACAATGTATATTATTAAACTATCTATGTTATTTGTGTAACAAACAACTAGCTAATCTACCGTTGCGTTGCGCGGGAAACACATATACATCTCTAAAACAAACTAAAGCGAACAATTAATTAAACGATAAAAAATAAAAGAAAAATATATGCAACTATCTCCAAAATTGATATTCTATGTTAATTGATCGATTGTTGGCCAATATGTGTGCAATCTATATAGAGAGCTGCTTGTATACTTACCCGATTAGGCTGCCTGAAGGTTGCTTTGATTACTCAAATCTAAAAGGAAATAGATAGTTACAAATTTGATTGTTGCACTTATCCAATTAGTTAAGAATTTGATTGACATACTTACTTAGTTAAACGAAATCTAAAGTATTTCCAAAGGCCAAAAGCTTCACCTCAACAACTGGGAGATGATTAAAAACTACTATGCAAAATTAAAAAACGTAATAAACATAATTTTGAAAATTTGAAAAAAAAATTAAGGTGAGCAGATAAATAGATTATTAAAAATTACTATACAAAATTAAAAAAAATCAACCCACCACTTAGTTAGTAGTATTCAATTATTATTATTATGGTCAACAAAAAAAGAGGAAAAAAATAAACGAAAATAAAAACAGAAAAATAAATAAGATATTAGCAACATCAACTTAACATTATCATGACATCAGATTTCTAATTCCCTTAAAGTGACAGTTTTAGGCCGAAAAAATAACCTACTACTTAGTTAGTATTATAAATATATAGATGTTTTCTGCAGTAATGATCTCCCATCAGATGTATGGTGAGATTATATCATCATATACACACATTGCGGGAAGTTATAGGGACAATTGTGTGAGCCCCCACATACAGGGGTCCACTGTGTGTAGTTTTTCTTAATAATCTCCTGCTACGTGTGTGTATGGTAGGATAATTTTGCTATACATACAAGCTATGTTATTCGTATAACATCATATGTTATTTATGTTAAAATAGTATAACATTATTTATTATATGAATTGAAACGTGAAACAATTGATACTATATGAATTTTAAAAAGAAAAAATGATTAAAAAGAAAACAAGGAAAATAAGAAAAGAAAAATAAAAGTAAAATAAAAAAATTTCTAGCCGGTTGGAGATCCTGAAATATGGCTGGCCGCGTGAGAGGGTGGGGGTGGGTTGTGGTCGGGTGGGGGTGGGTAGGGGTATTAAAAGAATCTATATTTATATATACTTAAAAATAAGATAGTTTTCTTTTCACTTTTTCTCGCCCAAAAACACTTGCTAAATCATGATATCTCATTTTAGCCATTGATTTAATTTACTAATCGTGGACATCGATTTATATTTTACTTTTTAATTTTATTTATCTTTTTAATTTATTACCAATTTATAGATTCTCTTTCTATCTTTCATTTTCTTTTTATCTTTCATTTCCCTTTTTTATATTATTACAATATTTTTCAATTTTTAATTCCAATCACCAAATCAGATTTCATTTTATCTAAAAATCTCTCTCTATCTATCTATATTTTCCTTTTTTCCTCTAATAGAACTCATGCTATCTAAGAACTTTCTCAAATCTCTTTCACTCCACATTTAAAATTTCCACTTCTTATCTTGCGTAATTTTATTTTTGATTGATTTTCTTAATTTTTTGTTTCAATTTATCTCATACCGTCAGATAACTTCTAGATTGGTTCCGATATTTGCTAATGTTCAGAAAATCAAACCTGTCATCAAATCGAAAAAGCTAACAGTTCAAGGTCATCGGACCAATTTTAATTAAATAATTGAAAAAAATTAATCTTTACCTAAAATAATATTATTCCTTTTTTAAGAGCTATAAAAAATATGTCTTTAAGTATAAAAAGGGAATCACACATTGGTTATTTAGTGAAAAGAATTGAGGATGTACACTCATATTAAGCTACTTGGAGAAGAGTCATAATAGGGCCTTAACTTATGGGCCTTTGGTTTCTAAAAAGTTTAAAATTTTAATATATCATTATTGAAAAAAATTTATTGTGAATCGATTAACCGTATCCCTTTTTATCTCACATCGTCTGATTATACTTCAAATTAATTCTAGTATTCGCAAATATTTAAAAAATTATACCGGTCATCAAATCGAAAAAACTAATGGTTCAAGGTCACCGGACAGATTTTAATTAAATAATTAAAATAAATTAATTTTTACCTGAAATAATGTGGAAAAAACATTCAATTTTATAATTTTTTTATCTTTACCGTTTAAAAAAAGTTGAAATTTTGTTCCTTTTTTAAAAGCAATAAAAAATATGACTTTGGCTATAGAAAAAGAATCTCACATTGATTATTTATTGAAAATAATTGATGATGTATGCCTATATTAAGCTACTTGGAGAAGAGTTATGCATAATATGGCCTTAGCTTATGGGCTTTGAGCTTCTAAAAGGTTTAACATTTTAATGGATCGTTATTGAGAAAAAGTTTATTGTGAACTGTATCCGTCTTTATCTCACACCGTTAGATTATTTTCCGGAATGGTGTCAATATTAGCAAATGTTTAGCAAATCAGACCAAAAAAGCTAATGGTTCAAGGTTATCGGAATTATTTTAATTAAATAACTGAAATAGATTAATTTTTACCTAAAATAATGCGGAAAAATAACATTCGATGTGATAATTTTTTGATCTTTACCGTCAAAAAAATATTGAAATTTATTTCTTTTTTAAGAACGATTGAAAATATGATTTTGAGTATAGAAAGGAAATCCTACATTGGTTATTTTGTTAAAAGAATTGAGGATGTATGTCTATACTAAGCTACTTAGAGAATGACTATATTTAATGGAGTCTTAGCTTATATGTCTTAAACTTCTAAAAAGTTCAAAAATTTGATAGATCATTATTGAGAAAAAGTTTATTGTGAACCGTATATGTCTTTATCTCACACCATCGGATTATTTTTCGGATTAATTCTAATATTCGCAAATGTTCAGAAAACTAGCCGATCATCGAACCAGAAAAGCTAACAGTTCAAGTATCCATCTTTATCACACATTGTCAGATTATTTTCCGAATTGATTCCAGTATTCGCAAATGTCCAAAAAATTAGACCAGTCACCGAACCGAAAAAACTAACGGTTCAAGGTCATTGGACCGATTTTAATTAAATAATTGAAATAAAATAATTTTTACTTGAAATAATGTGGAAAAAGAACATTCAATTTTATAATTTTTTTATCTTTACCGTTTAAAAAAATGTTAAAATTTTGTTCCTTTTTTAAAAGCAATCGAAAATATGACTTTGGTTATAGAAAAAGAGTCTCACATTGGTTATTATTGAAAAGAATTGAGAATGTATGCCTATATTAAGCTACTTGTAAAAGGGTTATAATAGAGCCTTAACTTATGAGCTTAAGCTTCCATTAAGCTTTCAAAATGTTCAAAACTTTAATAGATCATTATTGAGGAAAAATTTATTATGAACCGTATCCATCTTTATCTCATATCGTTAGATTATTTTCTAGATTGATTTCACTATTTGCAAATGTTCAGAAAATCAGACCAGAAAAGCTAATGGTTCAAGGTCATCAGACTTATTTTAATTAATAATTAAAATAAATTAATTTTTTCCTAAAATAATGTGAAAAAATAACATGCCATATCATTGTATATTTTAATTTAAAATATTTAGTTTGTATAAAGTGTATGTTATGAAAAATTAGATATCATTAATACATATTATAAAAGTTAAAAAAATACCCAATATGGCACATATGTATTTTGTAGAAAAAATTGATGTTTACTCATAGACAATTTTATATAGATATTTCGAGGATTATAAATTGAAAGGGTCTAAAAATTATGATATGTGTTAAAGATGACAAAACATTAAATTATACTATAAATGTTTAATACATGTATTATAGTTCATCATTTATTCTAGTTATGTTTATCTGATGTATTTTTTCTGTACGTTATACAGTAGCAGCCTAATACAAACTCAAAAAATTTTCATCAATGTTTTTCTTAGTTTTTTTTGGTAGACTATTTTTCATCTTCATTAATGAAAGATATAGTATTACCAGTAATACATATATTATTTTTCTTTACACACACATAAACGATCAAATATTATAGTTTTAAATCTTTTTTTATACAATAATATTTAATATTTTCAAATTGTTTATATTATCTAGTATTATCATCCCGTGCAACGCACTGTAGAAATAACAAGTATTTATTAAAAGAAAAAATTATAAAAATGTTAAAATATAAAAGAAATAACATACATTGTTATAACTTATATGTGTAACACAATATGTTATACAATATTTTTTAAATTTACAAAATTAAGGAAGTATATATAGGATTTTCTTAAAAAAACAAAGGTAAATGTAAAACTACCTTTCAAAATAATACTTCGGTATAAAAATGTCAAGGGTAGTAATACATACATTACTACTTTTACTAATGACACCACACATCATAAACACCAAGGATTTTATTTTGCCTATATGCATGCATGTTATTATGTATGCGTGTAACACATGGCACAACCTAATTTTCAAAATTAAAAAAGGATAAATTAAAGAGAAAAAAAATAAACAAATTTTATCATTTTCCTCAAGAATACCCTTTCTCATATCCTAATTTTCATTGTCATTTTTTCCGACCACTTCAATCTGCCATGTAAGCACCCACTTTGCTCTATTGAACAATCCACTCCCAGTGAGTTATCCTTCATAATTACAATCCTCCTTTTTTTCCCTAAATTTTCGATTTTTTTTTGGTCATCCTTCAATCCGCTGAAATACGGCTGTGGTTTATATGACAAGAAGAATGCAAGTTGAAGAAAAAAAAAATCCATAAAATGAATAAACAAACTCCCATTAATATCCTTTAAAAAACTCCCATTAATATCTAATTAGGAGATTAGAAAATTGCTTACTATCATGTAGTCATAATTTTTTAGATATTATGCCATAAAAGTTCGACTTCTATCTGGAGGAGAAGAAGAAAATTAACTTGACATTCACGAGACACATAAACAACCTTATCAATCTCGGTTTTAAATTTCAATAGTGTTTGTTTTCTTCTCTGTCCATATATATATATTTCAATTTAAAGAAATTTTTTAGAGTTCTCAATTGTTGTGTTGCAAATAAATAATAATTGGGGTTCTTATTTTTGGTGAACTTACGGATAGGTTACCTCAATTAATTCATGTATTTTTTTTAGTAAATAAGAAAAAGAATAAAATTCGTGGTGCAATTAGTAAATTTTTTTTTTTCTGAAATTGCAATTTGTAATTTGATGCGGATATAATTACCTAAATGCCAAGTCAAAGAGAAAATTTTACTTAGTATTATATTTGCGGAACCGCGGAAAAAAAAAAAAAGAGAGAAAAAGGGAAGGAAAAAAGGGTACAAAAGAGAGGAGCAGCTAGGGTTTCAGATCTCCGTTTCAAGCAATTTCATCCACATCGACAACGATAATGGCGAAGAATTTCTACAATGGGATTAAGGGAATGAAAGTGAAGGAGGTACCGGATCATGTGAAGCCGATGCTATCGTTGGGTTACCTGAAGAGCACCATAAAAAGGGGATTGGACAATTACCACGCAAAATACATCCAGACCAGCTCCATTGACCCACTCTATCACGTCTGCTTTGGTGGCATGGCATTTTCCTATCTCGTCGCACTCCCTGAGGAGCGCCGCCACCTCGAGCACCAGCAGCATGCCAAAGAACACGGTGGCCATTGATCTGATGCTGTTTCAGGTAATTTCGGTGCTATTCTTCTTTTATAATGATGGATGTCTGATCGGTGGTACATGGATTGGGTTCTAATTAACGTGGAAAATGTATGCTGTTCTTTTGGTTTGTGTGCGTGTGTGTGTTTTTTTTGGTAATTCCTATTGTGATCCACAAATTAGCCCCACAGAAAGTTTGTCATTGTGGAATTGACTTCACACTGCTGGTTTCTGTTGGCGTTCTCATGGCCATTGTGCCACTGGTTAAGTTGGTTTTTGTAAGTTGCCATAGAGAAAAAGTTCATTTCCTGTAGTAACTGAAGCAAGTTTTTTTTTTTCGCTCTAGGTATCTTTGAAATGGTTTTCTTTTTGTACAATGAGTTGAGTAACACATCATCCAAAATTTGAATTGAATTTTCACAAGCCTGATTAAATCATCTGCATTTTATTTCAGCAATAAGTTGCCTTGGGAAGTTCAAAATGAGAAACTAATAACTGCAGATGACCCGGGTTTTAGTGGGAACAATCAGCTCTCCTCCCAGCGGCACAAGGCTGACAAGATATAACGATAGGGGGGTATGTGGCAATTGAGGGGTCGGGTGGGAGGAAGTGGTTTTTTTTATTATTGGTCCATGTAATATCCTAATAGGTTGGCCCAAAAATCTCTTTTCTAGTGAGTATTCCATCCCTCTTTGGTTTGTAATGTGTCTTTAGCTTATTTATCTAACCTTTGATTTTTGATTTAGCGGGTTTTATTGGATACTAGTACGGCATGTGCGTTGCACGTGTTCCGTTTCACTTTTGCTCTAATCCACACTAAAAATACAGCCATAATTCATACCCATCATAGAATAGGCCCCTCGAGTTTCGATACATCATTATGGACTTTTGGAACCGCAATTAGTAGTAAAAGAAATGCACAAATAATTCATCCTCATTTTACATATGCCCAACTTCAATAGAAAAGCATGCAAGTTCAAATCAAAGTTGATAACAAATTACATTCACAATCGAATTTTATTTAAAACCACAAATGCAGCCAAAAATCTCCGTGTATAAAGAATACAAAATATAACCTTTATGTGCTATCACTGGCATCCATAATCCAATATTAATTATCCACAAGTTGGGGGATATCTCCCCCATAAACTGATTAATGAAAAGCAAAAAACAAAGCATCTTAAGCATGCAACACAAGACGGCAAGCATCCTAAGCATGCTACACAAGAAGGGAAGCACAGCATGAAGAGTCGTCCAAGGTAAGAACCAACGTCAAGAAGACCCAAAATGATGATGCCAACCACCCATGAAGCACCTGAACCAGCATCCTTCAAGAATCTGTACCACAACCATTGAAAGAAACAAAAACCGATGAGATGAACCAAAATTGAGCAAAAGAAATTCTGTCCCATGAAGAAAAGAAATTCTGTCCCAAGAAGTAATAGAGATTCTGTCCCAAAAATTGAGCTAGGGCAGTTTCCATTTGTGATTCCTTCTGTGATCCCAAGAGGCCCCAGATTTCTGTCCCAAGAAGCTCGAGCAGAAGAAAATCTGTCCCAAGAATTGAGCCATGGCAGTTTCCTTCTGTGATTCCACTTTTTAATAGCAACAACGTTGACATTTTCATGCTTTTCCTTCGCCATAATTCTCAAAACAGATGAGATGAACCAGAATTTCTTCTTGAAAATGTCCATATACGCGCGCCCAGGTGGTGAGATGGATAGATAGAGGCGACCCCCTCTCCTTTGTGGCTCTTCAAAGGAGGGGGGGACCTTATCGAGCGAAACGACCTTAAGCGAACGTGGTGGGAACTCAACAGCGGAATGAAGGATTATATGAGTTCCCACCAGAATTTCTTCTTGAAAATGTCCTCAGGGATATGTGAATATCTTCTTTCTTGATTCGAGCATTCCTTTCCTCAATTGACAAACATTCCACACAATCCTAAGTGTTTGTCAACTCAGTTGGTGGGTGAAGATAAACTTGGGGGTTGGGCGACACATCACTTAGGGCTTCTTGAAAAAGGTTCTTGATTTGGAGAACAAATTTTCCTGCACTCGCTTTCTCAAAAATAACCTGACAATGAATACTTAATTGCATAATAATGTTAACATAAACAAAAATAATCAGAGGGTATGTGAAAAAAGGAAGGAACATTTCATTTTCCAAACAATAAGATCTTTCTTTCATGTCTAATGTCTTTGAAGTAGTAATCAGTCAGCCACCAGCGAGAAGAGTTAAGATGGCAGAACCACTTTTGGTAGTAGGTATGGACCAGCTTAACATACATCAGAATGTTGGAAGGAAGAAACTCGTAGTACACACCAAGATGAAGAGGAGGTTGGTGATTCTGCGCAAGAAACATGGTAGTGACAATGGAGGGGAAGATATTAATCTCCTTAACAATCTGTGAAACCCTTTCAACAGAGGAATTGGAGCCTGCATAGAAACACAGGGTGAAGGACAGTAACAGGAGAGGCTTGACCAAGCTAAGTAATGGAGGGGAAGAACTAAATCTCCTTAGAATATGTTGAACCCTTTCAACAGAAGAATTGGAACCTTCATAGAAACAAACATTGGGAATCTCAAGAAATATATATTATTAAAGCTAGATTTGAGCCATGTCGACAATAAGTTGATATTATTCTCTCTAGTGAGATTCTCTGCCAGGTTGGGAAAAGGTCATGGATGTCAGTCATCGAAATTTTTAGGATGTTAGTCATCGAAACTTTAACATTCCTTAGTCTCCGATCTCTGACATTCATCAGGAGCAAAAAATGACACAACAAATCTTAAGAGTCAAATAATAAAAAGATCCAAGATTTCTGAAGGTAAGAAATTCAAAAATGCATATAATAGTTTCTGCCACTCAATAAGTCTTGAAATTCTTATTAGCTTACAGAGTACACTGTGCTAGTAGTAAGGGTATATAAGAGTGAGTGTTATATTAAAACCTTTTCACGATGTTTCTTTGATTTGTCTGCACCAAAATTATGACAACCACTCTTATCTTTCTTTTTCTCCTTATCCTTCTCCTTACTTTTCTCCTTATGATGATGTTTGTGGTTCGTTCTTTATCTTTCTCTTTGTGCATTTTATGCATGTCCTTAGATTCACCTTTAGATTTTCCGTCAATTGTAGAAGTACCTTTCTCGGACTATATAAAGCATCACAAAGATGCCAGTGAATTAGTACCCGTAAAATGGCATAAAACATAGCGCAATGATTACTGCTCCATCCACACGCAAAAAAGAAAAATAGAATAAAATAAAATTTCATGAGCCTCGAAGTAAAAATAGATGGAAAAAAAAGTATAAACTCATATGGGAGTCTCGGAGGGCAAATTTCTTACAGAGGGTAAGCCAACTGATGCTGCTTCGCTAAGTCGAAAGGCTTCTCCCATGAGACACTTAGGTCGAAAGGCTTTATGCTTGAATTGCTGTCTCTTGAGAAAGAATCCTAAATGAGCTGACAGAATTGCATTTCTTCCCCTTTTCTAATTTCTGTGTCTCCATCCACATTATAAAGGTAGTGCTTGCCTGAAATTGACCCGGGACGTTACCTCTTGCAGAAAAATGAGTGATGACGCAATAATTTGTAGAGGCTTATAAGATCCAGAGCACTTGAAGCCACATTTTCCATACACATCAATCAAGCAATTGGTCCTCAAATAATTCTGAGAATATATGAAATAACATCAACCACACAACTAACATGAACACCCACCACCCTTTTGCTTAACGGTTCTGAAGTAAATCAAACTAATCAAGACTTGTTTCAGATTTAGCTAAAAGAGTCATCTCCAAATTTCAAGATTTAATTAAATAAAAAGGAAAGAATATTTTGACAAAGTAGTTCGGTAAAACGCTTTGAAGCAAAATCTACTTCCTAAAACAATAATCTCTATTTAATCCTTTTCCTCCAATGTGCTCTTCCGATCTCAAATATGGTTACAATATGTGGACACTTGAGCTCACCGTCTGTGAAGATAACATAAAGCACGGAAGCGGGGCCGCAGTGATACAACCTAGTGTAGTAGAACACAAGCAAATACAGAGACTTGATTTTCTATTTTGGAAATATACACTTATCTGAAAGAGAATTCTAAGAAAAATAAACACTATATGACATATTTATTGATCAGTCAACAGAAGGCTGGGAGAAAGACTAATAAGCAAAAGATAGAATGAAGAGGAAAAGCTTATAACACAAAACTTTAACTTCCAAAAATGGTGTTCCTCATGTACCATTACAACTTAACTTCTATAACCCTAACATAAAATAGTAATAACTTTACGGACTTGCAATCATGTTCAGAGAGGAGTGAGTTTACCATATGCATTTCTAACAGTCCCTTTTGTACCTATAAATCTATAGGTGGTACCTTCAAAGCTTCCACTTTTTTTTTTCTTTGATGGCATTCCACCTGTCAATATTAAGGTGGGAAAAAAGTTAAGAGGAAAAACCATTGACTTGGTGTTTTACCGAATATAGATCAATTATTCAAGTGGATTGTAATTACAGTGTTGTGGCCAATATCATTACTGCTTTGCAGGGCAATTGCCTCTTCAATCTGTATTATCTGCGTTTCAATTGTGTACACAAACAATAATCTTTACTTAATCGGTCAACCCCTTTAAAAAAAAAAAAAAAAGAAAAGAAATAATAATAGTAATAATAATAACTATAATAATACCTCAAGCATACCAGAAAACCCCGGAGCGATCACGATTGTTGGACTCTTGAGTTGACTGGTGGTGGATAAAGATGCAAATTGAGGCAGACGAATTAAAAAAGAAGGATTTATCTTCTGGGCTCACAATTTGTCTTTTGGGAAGACGAACTAAAAAAGATGGCGTTGGCATCAGCGTTACATGGGTGTCGGTGAGTCCTACTGTAGGAGAATTGGCTGACGACGAAAGAACTCGGAAGTCGGAAGGGAGAGCTCGAGAGAAAGTAAGCGTGCAATAGTTCAGATCTGATCACAGTACATATGAACAAACGAAGAAAATGAAAGAAGAAAAAGAAGGATCTGGATAGGGAGAAAATAGGAAATTGATGAAATGAATTAGGGGCAAAAGGGTAAAATGAGAAGGTACTGTTCCAGAAAACATTACCCAGAGTTCGCTCTTTTATAGAAGTAGGATAAGAAAGGGTGACAAGACACTGGCTGTCACTGTATGTTTAGAAGGATGTGCATCAGCTTAAAGGAACTCCATTTCAATGCTTTAGCTCATTATTTTTCCCTACCCTCATGATTATCAGCTGAATTAAGTAGCGATTTTGTCTGCAAGTTGCCAAGTGGTTACTATTCCACCACCTGAGTGACATCTTCAGTTTTAGGAGAAGAACAATTAGCACCTTATCGTATAGTATAATTGCGGTTATGCTGGAATCTGACATTCACTGTGATTGTGATGGGCTTAAAGTTGAATTTTATTACCCCACTATCGTGGTTTTCATGAGTTTTGTTTTTAAGCATCATGATTTGAAGAAATTGAGCAATAGCTGTGGTTTCTTCTGGAACAGTTTGAAAATGACAGCCACGAGAGATTTCAATTAGGTTTCACTATAAAGCTAGTTACGTCATAATCCTGATAATTCATGGATTACAATTTAAAAGACCCATCACATCAGCCGTCTTTAGCAATTATAGTTGCCAAGTATAGTTGCTGTGTTAGTATGATACCATGTATGTGTTCTTAGAGTAGGATGAAGCAGATATGGGCCGGGGTTGCAGTGATCTTAATATTGATTCCACACCAATACTTTGCCCAATGTTTAACTGAGGCTTTTCATCTAAAATTGATTCTGCACTTATATTGGTTTGAAGTGTTGAGAGAAAATGCTAATGTCTAAAATAACTAATAGCGTAATAAAATCATTGTCTACCACTAGAAGTAGAAACAATCTCACATTAAACTACGATCAGAATCATTATAAGAATCATTTACTTGATTCCCTCATCAGTCATCATCGTTCATTGCTGTCAATTCTTTTCTCATTTATTTATTATCACTGTCCACTTGCAATCCAATATTGCTTTTCCGTTCTTGTCCTTCTCCATCTCCATTGGCTAAAAGACATAAGAAGAGCAAAATTAAAGCATTCATAAAAACTCTATATAAGAATAGCTTGAAACCAATAGGATAGAAAGAAAGAGATATCCCAATCACCATGAGACACACAAATTAGGTTAAGGCATGATCCCACTAATGGCATTCATGACTCATTTTCAAGGCACGGGTTTTGAGGTACTCTTTGATAGCCTAACGAGGTTGGTTCTGAGGCGCAAGCCTCTTAAACAATGAACTTATGATCCCCCGAATTCTCCTTTTTGTAGGCTCCTTTTATCCATCTCTAATTTTCATACAACCACAGACCATGTTTCATGTTTTAAGATTTCGACTGAATAGTTATGGTACCATGATTGCAATTGGGTTAATTATCCAAATGGCCTCTAAACTTGATGTTTCTATTTAGCCATTGAACTTAAAAATGTTTCTCAACCGTCATTCTACTTTCTTTGCATTTCGACATGGCCATTGAACTTCAAAATATTTCCCGTTAGCCACTAGACTTCAAATATTTTTACCCGTCCATTACCAATCACATTTCTTTTGGTCTGATAATCTGTTCACATTCCAAATAAGAACCTGAAGTGATGCTTTTATTACATCTGAACCCCATTTTGGCACTTAAGTAAGTTCCTTGAATTTGAAAAATAGAAATGTGATTAGTGATGAATGGTAAAAATATATGAAGTTTAGTGGCCAATGGGAAATATTTTGAAGTTCAATGGCCATGTGAAAACAAAAAGTAAAATACAATGACTGTTGAGAAACATTTTGAAGTTACCTGGCTAAGTAGAAATCTATGTGCAAAATATGTTGTCAAAAGGAATGTATGGTTGAAAAGAGTTTGAGAAAAGGTCATCTTGAAGAATAAAAAACATATAAGAGCTAAGGGCTTGTTCTTTGTAGTTTTGCTTCTTTAGAAATAGAATTTTTCTTTTCTTTTTTTTTTTTCAGAGAATGCAATGATGGAGAAGTAAAGATGGATTATAGCAAAATATGAAAAACAATTTTTTATAGAGAATATATGGTTAGTATTAAAATTTGACATGTTTACTAGCTTTATAGTTGATTAAAATCTTTAGAAACAAGGATTAATGTCGACTGAAATAGAAGGCATGCTAGGAAGCATAATGTTGATTGCGGGAAAGATTATCTGTATAGGTAAGCTATTGTTCTTAATGTTGGACGTCTGGGATGTAACATATGATGTCTTTGGAGGTGTGCGGAAGTAGTCATGGAGACATTAATGTTTTTCTCATCTATCACCACTCTGGTTGCATTGACGATGTTCAAGTTCAAAGCACAAAGATTTGCCATTTGGAGACAGGAAAATGCATCTTTATCTCGTGATTTTATTGAGACAAAACTTCATAAGCATCCGTGACTTGCTTCAGTGCAACTTGCTCAATTAGTATCAGGCAAGACTCGATGATATGATGTGCAAAGTTATTCTCTTTTTAGAATTCCGTAATCTCCTCTATCTATGTTGCTTTTTATTAGAATAAATTCTTGTCTGTAACTTTAAGTAACAACTTCTCAAGGACACGCACTACTTTCTTGTGGGTTCTGCAAACATCAAGCCAACAAATACTTCTATCTCATACTTCCCTCTCCATTTTGCTCTACATGTCCAAGTAATCTAGTTATGAACGATGACAAAATGTAATTCATGTAGTTGACTTCAATTTTTCCACTTATACATGTCCTTTTGCTTCGTAATTGCAGCTTTCTGCCAAATCCACGGATCCTTGACGCGGTGAAGGAAGCTTTGAAGTTTCTTGATTGCTTTCTATTTTCATTTAACACTTCAAATATAGTGCAGAGTAGCACTGTCGAAAATAAATAATTTCATCTAGAGTCATTGTTTCTGGTTTACCTTTTGACCCCAAGATTTCAAACGCCATCATCGATTGTAATCGGTAATTGGGCATTTCATTTTACTCTTTGTTCCTCATAACGTGAGCTTGTTCTTTGTTAATAGTATCGAATTCAACTTCTCAAACAAGTAATGCACTATATAAACAGCCTGATGTTCAAAAGTTGACTCTTTCGGCTTGCCAAGTGCTCTCTTTGTTATGTTGACAAAGAAATCCCTGAATATACATCAGAGATCTTTTTCACGTTCACCAGACAATGTTCTCTTCATTTTCTTGACCGCCTTGTCTGCAAAATGTGCCACACATTTCGCCGAATCTTGTACCGCTGATGTGCCCTTGTCCACGCTCTTCACGACGGCCTCTCTCACCTTCTCCTTCGCCCCCTCTTTGCCAGCCATCTCTTTGTCTGCTCCCCGGAAACTGCAAATTATCAAGATCAAAGTTACAAACAATCAACCAACCAAATTGATCAAGCAAGCAAGATCGTGATCTTACTCTAAATTTGGATGCGAAAAGTAGGTCAAGACCCTCATCAAATAGTTGGAAGGCTTTGGGGGAGTTGTGGGTAGGGAAAACATACGCTTAACCATGTCGATTATCGGCGTATTTGTCTCTTCAACCTGTTGCTTGTCATCTTCTTTTGTGTGGAAGAAGGAGGTGATGAAGAGGAAGAAAATGAGTAAGGAGTATTTTAAAAGCCTGTTTTGATCCATGAAATGAAGGCATAAAAAGAACCCACCAGGCACCAAGTTGTGGAAGAGAAAATTTATGTCTTTATTTGAGTTGAGGCCGTGATGATGATGTTGATGATGATGGATGGATAATACTTTGAAAGAGTAATTTTTATCTTGAAAGCAAAGCTGCTGGCTTATGGGTTGAGGAGAGGAATTGGGTACACGTTTGCAGTAGAAGAAACGTGGATGGTTTCTTTTGTGTTACACGTTAGTGGCTTTGTTGGGTGAAGTGGAGAGGGCATCCAATTTATAATTAATTTATACGGCCAAAATACATCACAGATTAGTTGATTAGTCGTTTTTAAAATCCTTCATCAAATTCACATGAAGGATAATACATGTATTTGACGAAGGATTTTTACCGTTTAAGACATTTATTACTTTCGATTACAGTATTCGCCAATATATAGAAAACCAGACTGATTATCGAACCAGAAAAACTAATAGTTCAAGGTTTAAAAAGTCGAATCGGGTCGAATCGAGGTTGACCCCGTTATAATTGAAAACTTAAAAAATAAATGCTAAAATTTATAAAATTGTTAAATAATTAACAAAACTCTATAATAAAAGTACAATAAAGTGACTTTTGGACGTTTAATTGAATTCTCATATGGACGTTTCATTAAAAAATGTTGAAATTTTATTCTTTTTTAAGGTTTATTGACAATGTGACTTTGAGTATAGAAAGATAATCTCACATTAGTTATTTAGTGAAAAGAACTGAGGATGTATGCATATATTAAGAGCTTGTTTGAAGCTCTTTATTTTTACAATTTATAAAGGGAATTTATAATGAGTGGAAATGAGTGATGGAGATTTAATTGAAATTTGAAATGTGTAGTGATTGTTGAATAGTTGTCAAATCAACAGTCAAATCATGATAGGTGAATTTATAAATGGAGAAAATAAAGGGGTTCAAACAACCCCTAAGTTACTTAGAGAAGGGTTATGTATAATAGATCCTTAGTTTATGGATCTTAAACTTTCAAAAAGTTTAAAATTTTAATAGATCATAATTGAAAAAACTTTATTATAAACTGATGAACCGTATCTGTATTTATCTCACAATGTCGAATTGCTTTTCAGATTGGTTCCAGCATTTGGTAATTTCTGAATTTTCTAATTGAATTGGTCATGACGGTTTAAAACACTGACTAAATTATGTTAACATTTTAAAATATTTAGTTGTAGAAAGTGTATGTTAAGAAAAATTAGATATCATTAATATATATTAGAAAAGTTTAAAAAAAAGACTAAAAAGGGTAATAGATCACACGTGCATTTTGTAAAAAAAGTTAGTGTTCACTCATAAACAATTTTATGTAGATATTTCGAGGGTTATAAATTAAAAATGTCTGAAAATTATGATTTGTGTTAAAAATGGCTAAAAAACAAATTCTACTATAAATGGTGTAATTCTTTATAAAATATACGTATTAATCCTTCATCATTTATTCAAGCTACGTTTATCGGATGTAATATATTTTCTCGTGTGTTATACACTGGCAGTCTAATACAAACTTAAAAAAATTCACCCGTGCAGCCTAATGCAAACTCTAAAAATTTTTTTTAATGTTTTCCTTATTTTTCTTTAAGACCATTTTTTGTCTTCATTAATGAAATATATTGTATTACATATAGCACTTATATTATTTTTATACACACATCAACGATCAAATACTATAATTTAAAATCTTTTTTATACAACCATTTTTAATCCTCTTGAATTATTCATATTATCTGGTATTATCATAACATACTAATGTTAATATATAATAATTTGATTATATCGTTTAATTTATTGGAGCATGTGTCTTAATGTTTATGTTTTTATTTCTTCCTTTTCTAAACTATTTGTTTAACATAACCTTAAGCCACCATTTAAAAATAGAAGAGGAGGACTGAATGTCTTGAACACATGTCACAATCTTAATAATAATAATAATAATAATAATTAAAAAAAATCATAACCCCTAAAGTAATAAAATGTGAATGGGACAGATCACGGTTTGCATCTTATCTGAAACTCTTTACCTCGTTGTCATCTTTAGTAAAGGAGTTCTATTATCTATCACATAGAAACATGTTAATATTTATTTATTCAGTCCTTCTCTTTTATCAATAGGTTGATAGTTTATCTCACTAATCAACTGTCATGTGCTAATAAGGGAGGGATATGTGATAATATGAAAAACGCTATTTTTAATTAGTCCATACAAACAAATTGGCATAATAACTTAACAATAAAGGAAACTTTTTATATTTTTATTATTATTTTTTAAATCACTAGCAAAGAAATCAGACAAGTCGACGTTAGAAAAGTCTAGTCCATCTCCACGCACACGGTTCTTAGATGGGCCAAGTTGTTGTTATTATTATTATTATTATTATTATTATTATTATATACAAATGAAAATTCAGCTTTCTATATGAACATTTCTAGTTTAAGGTGAAAAAAATGTAGAAACAGAAAAGGAGGGGGGGGGAATGTAAAAGATTTTTCTCACCTCAAAATCACGAAAAATAGATTTTTGTCTTCCACATTATTATTTGATTTGGTGGGAAAATTCAAATTTGGGTTTACTCTTTTACATTAGAGATGCTTCCAGTTCAACTACCATCAGTTTTTGAAAATTTTTATGATCTCGTCACTAAATTCGAGTTTATTACCCACACTGGACGTGCTTCTAGTTCAACTACAATCAGTTTTGAAAAATTTCTATGCATGTTTTGATCGAGTGACCTTCAATAGTTACCGTTATTGACTCAAAGTCATTAAAATTTTTTAGGGAAAAAAAAGATTTTAAATACTATTCGTCTTTTAAGTAGGTTGTGCTCTTGTTGTTATTCTTTCATTAAGAACGGCTACTTATTTAACTCAAAAATCAAAATCCTCATGTATTCACCAATTTCTTCATCTAAAGCCTCGATCATCTATTCTCATCCTTTAACTGGACCCAATTAGGTATTCGAGCAAAATGTGCTAAGGGTGAAAAAAAGAAAGGGCAAACATTAATGTCACTCTTAATAATTAAAACATCTAGAAGGACTTTTTGGCATAAAATAAAAATTAAAAGACGTCATTTTTTACTTTGACCATTAAATAAATCAATTCTTTGTTCAAACAGAATTGCCCATGACTGTCAACTATGAGCTGTATTTATCACAATATAAATAAAAAAATAAGGTCTATTTGACAACAAATTAGAATAGATTTGGCGGTCGTTCGTAAGGAATAATGGTGAAGAGATGAATTGGTTTTGAGAGAAAATTTAGAGAGCAATTGAAGAAATAAATAGTGGAAGAGTACACAAAATATACGTACGTGTATGTGCTTCTCTAGACCTCTTTATAGTCAGTTATTATAATTGAAACTAGTCATAATAAGACTGATTTTTCTGAAGTTTGAACACGTGAAAGCACATCACTAGACGAGATTATTATCAAGGTAAGTCATGTCAAACGTGTCAAATGGGAATGGATTATATCTAGGAGTATCATACTCTGTCTTATTGCTGAAATTAAGAATAGATATGCAGATTCACGAGATTTAATTTATTGTTAAATTGGAGCCATTACTCGTAAATATAGATACTTTTTTTTTAAGCAATCACGTGTATAGATAATTAATTAGAAGTATCATATATTTCGTCAAATGGGCTTAATAATATGATAATAAAATAAAGTTGACAAATATGAACTGAATTTCATTATTGGTGCCGGTGATCAAGCTACCAATCAATGTCCATCGTACAGCTGTAATTGTGTCAATATTTCTGAGACATAAGAATTTTAGATATTTTATTTATTTAGCATAATAAATCAAAAAATGCATTAATTAATTAATTTTAATATTAATACATATATACTAACGAAACAACGTGAGAAACTGTCAATAGGAGAATATTATTTTTATTTATTTATTTTGATACAATGGGGCATGGGAGGGATATGTATGGTTCGAACCTAGCCCAGAACGTGATTATCTAACCATTGCACCACATGTTCAAACCACGTAAGAAAATATTATTGTATCTACACTTTTGGAATAAAATACTAATAAAATTTCATGCTTCTCTCTACTTTATTATAACTAATTAAAACAATAACAAGTTTTTGCGTAATTATTTAAAAAAAAAAAAACGGGTATTCTGTAACGATAACAACAAACTGTATTCATATATCTAGAGATTGATCTTCCTAATATATAGTCTTCTTCATCCATCTCAAATTTTCAATTATTTATCATCAAGAAATGAATATATTTTTACTGATTTGTTAATTACGTATCATAGTAGACATTCAACTATTCATATTCATTTAAAATAGAAAACAATAATTCCATATGACTTCAGAACTTCGTCTTTTCAGAGCTATCATCGTAATTAATATTGTTACCACTAATTAAACCATCATACGGAATAATTCGTCTAGAAATTTTTAAGAACATACATAAAAAGAAATATTCTAAATTATTAGTTGCAATTGGTTTTATGGCTCCCCAACCCCAACTTGCTAGCCAATCAAGCTTGCTTGCCCCCATAGATCGGAAGTTTAAACTTGTCATTAAAAGTTTGCATAGATCGTTATAATTTCAACGACTGACGTGGAGGTAAGTTCGACAACTTATCGTCACTAATAGGAGGACATTTATTAAATTTTGATTAGTTTTTCTTAGAAGAGGAGCCCACCACTAGCTGGTACCATACTGTACCAGCAGCGGGTACTCGAACGTTTTCAAATGGAAGATATAAACCCTTGTCAACCATGAGACAAGCTGCAAAATTTGCATGCAAAGAAAAATTGTAAAAGATTAATTTATGTCTCCTCTAATCGGAGTCAATCTACAAAGCCAACAATGGTTTCTATTAATACAGTTATAAAATACAAGAAATCACTAGTGGTTTTTCAATAAACTAATAGTGGTTTTTTAAAATTTATAATTGTATTGGTACATTAGTAAAACAAGTCATTGGTTCTTTAAAATTTTTAAAATAGATAGTAAAATGATATATAACATAAAATGTACCTTCTCTTCGCTTAAATGTGCGCTTTTATGCTTTTAGCTGCTGCAGGGTTACTCCATGGCAAGTTGATGAATGTGTCTTAATAGAGATGCCTAATTAATATACTGATCATATAAGTGAATATATCTTCATGTCTGTTATTCACACCTAACATGCTGTTTTAAAATTGTCATTGAAAGAGAATAAGAACCAAAGTAGATAATTTGTTCAACTTCACATTGCAATATATATTTGCACACATTGGATATCATTAATTAATGTTTAATGTTGCATATTTAATATGCTACATATTTACATAATTTTTATTTTCACACGCTTCATTACATTTTTAATGTTTAGATAATGTATTTAAGTTTTTAGTTGGTTTAAAATTTTTTATTATTGATCTTTATGGTCATTACCCGGATGTAAAGCACCATGTTGAGGATGTATGATGAACGTATGTGCCTCTGTGTTACCTTTTGAAAAATGAAAAATATGTGTAATAAGTTGATGTTAAGTCGATTTTGTGATCGATAAAATATACTTAGCATGTTAAACAACATTATGCCTTCATATTTTCCTTGAACACATGCTTTATACGTAACATTATTGTTGGAGAATTGTCATTGAAATATGTCAAGAAACCATAGTAGATAATTTTTTCAACTTCACACAGAGAAAAATTTGCACACATCGGATATCATTAGTTAAATTTTATCTGTGTAGTTTAAATAAACATATCTTGTGGAAATAGCTTTATAAAACTACATTTTATCTTTGTTTGGTTCAAAAGAATCAAAACAATATCTTGTGGAATTAAATAGCTATAAAGTATTGATTATTAGTTAGGCTATATATTTCCAGAAAATCTTTCTACGTACCTATTTGTTTGGTTAAGTTGATCTTGGGGAAGACCTAGCCCGCCTTCGGTCCTTCATTGACTTCACTATTTGTTTATTTAAACTAGCACATAAAATTCCCTTTTTCTATGGAGCCCGACAACTAATAAATAACTATATATATGAAATCACATGTGATTTCATGACTGGTTATTTTTAATTGATATTCGAGTTTCATACACGGAGCTCGGTCCAACTCTCCAGAAAAAAAGATGTATAAAAATGACTACAAAAGTTATTAAAAGTGTAGAACAAATAATAATCTATAAATATTAACAACATAAAAACAAGAAACAAAACTTGTAGTAATAATAATCATATAATTTGAAGTTAATGCTTAGCCGCTTCTACTTTAAAGTTATTTCAACCAATATGAAACTCAATTCAACTATCTCGAGTTTGATCAACTTAAATTCTTTAGTACTTCTAGAGATTTTCTTATTTAAGATATCATTAATACCCTTCTTGTCATATTCAACAAATCGTTATCAACATATACGATAGTACGATACGTTATTGCATGAGTTGGTTGTTTATGGATCAGACAAAATTACCACCAAAATATTCAAGTAAATCGTTAAACCGTTCACGTAATATTAGAGGATCCATTTTGAGAAAGATGACAATGTTGGATTTATTGTCAAAAATAATCCAAAGTTGAAAAAGAAAAGGAAAAGGAAAAAAGAAGAGTTCTTGGAGGAAAAGGAATCCAAATCCTAGAAGGAATTATCTTATCTTCCAAGTAAACAAAGCCTATAAATAGATGTGTTTTCCTCTTCTTTTATGTACAAGAGTGATTTGAGTCTTTGAGAGAAAAATTGGCGAGCTTAGCATCTTGTGAGTTTTTCTTGTAACTCTTTGAGGTTTGTTCAAAGAGTAGAAATTTT